>CM059197.1:40440727-40553227 GCA_030323885.1 Branchipolynoe longqiensis
TCTCCGTGGAACAGAACTATACGAGTGTACACTGCAACAAGTCGGTAACCATCCTGCTGTGACCTTAGATGTTGCTAGGACATAAAACAACAACCAGCAAACAAACAAACCCTATGACGACAAGTGAGTGCTAGTTTCAGGACAGGACGCGATGGCCGAATAGGTATGAGCGCAGGCTTTCCGTGCGAAGCGTTGGGGGTTTGAATCCTGGCCTTGTCAAACCAATGAGTTATACAATTGATGCTTGAACCGGAGAACCAGAACTGGATAGCCTCAGTGGAATTTTAGTACCGACTGCACCCCATTGGAGCTACCTTCATTACTCTTCTTTCTCCCTTTTCCATTTCAGTGTTCTGCTCCAGCCACTTGGCTGACCGGCTGATGTTTGCCTCCTCAATGTTCGGGCCGACTAGACACCGGAGAAACGTCAAAAGGAAAACCAGCTACTTTTCATGCAGGTAGGTTACTGTACTTTCGATGAAGCCTTACATACTTGATACGTTGTTATCTGCGTGGGACTGTTGGTGCTTGTCTAGGTGGGACTTTTGGTGTATGTCTGGGTGGGACTGGTGGTGTGTCCGCGTGAGATTATTGGTGTATTTCTGGGTGGGACAGTTGGCGCCTGTCTGGGTGTGACTGTTTGTGTGTCTCCATCTGGGACTGTTGGTGCCTGTCTGGGTGGGATTGTTGGTGCCTTTCCAGGTGGGACTGTTGATGCCAGTCTGGGTGGGACTGTTGGTGTGTCCGGGTGAGACTGTTGATGTCTGTCTCTGTGGGACTGTTAATGTGTGCCTGGGTGAGACTGTTGATTCCTGTCTGGGTGGGACTGTTCGTGTGTGCCCGGGTGGGACTGTTGGTGTATGTCTGGGTGAGACTGTTGGTGTGTGTCCCGGTGCGAATGTTGGTGCTTGTCTGTGTGGGACTGTTGGTGTGTGTCCCGGTGAGACTGGTGATGCATGTCTGTGTGGGACTGTTAATGAGTGTCTGGGTGGGACTGTTGATGCCTGTCTGGGTGGGACTGTTGATGCCTGTCTGGATGGGCATGTTGGTGTATTTCCGGGTGGGAATGCTGCTGCCTGCCTGGGTGGGATTGTTAATGTGTGTGTCTGGGTGGGACTGTTTGTGCCTGTCTCGATGGGACTGTTAGTTTGTGTCTGGGTGGGACTGTTGGTGCCTGTTTGAGTGGGAGTGTTTGTGCCTGTCTGGGTGGGAATGTTGGTACCTGTCTGGGTGATACTGTTGATGCCTGTCCTGGTGGGACTGTTGATGCATGTCTGGGTGGGACTGTTGATGCATCTCTGGGTGAGACTGTGGATGCGGATAGGCCTGTCTGGGTGGGAGTTGAAATCGGTGTGTAAGTGAAAATATTGAGGTATCTGGATGGAATGTTGGTTGTCTCTCACGGTGGGATTTCTGGTATCTGTCCGTCTATCTGTGTGTTCGTGTGTATGTGTGTCTGTGTGTCTGACGCGTCTGTCTGTCTGTGTGAGGCCAGGGAATGTCTGGGTAGGTGGCGGGGCGGGGTGGGCGGGGCGGGCAGGGCTGGGCGGGGCGGGGCGGGGCGGGGCGGGGGGCGGCGGGTCGGCGGGGCGGGGCGGGCGGGGCGGGCGGGGCGGGGCGGGGCGGGTCGGGGCGGGGCGGGGCGGGGGCGGGGGGGCGGGGCGGTTCGGGGCGGGGCGGGGCTGGGCGGGGCGGGGCGGGGCGGGTCGGGGCGGGGCGGGGCGGGGCGGGGCGGGGTGGGGGGCGGGGCGGGGCGGGGCGGGGCGGAGCGGGGTGGGCCGAGGCTGGGCGGAGCGGGGCGGGACAGTATGTAGCAGGGCGGGGCAGTGCGGGGTGGGGGCGGGGAGGGACGGGATGTAGTGGGGCGGGCCGGGGAGGGGCGGGGCGGGCGTGGCTGCACATGGGCCGGGGTGACCATCCCTCTACTGCCCCCACCCTCTCCCACCTCCACCCCGTCCTCCCCCGGCTCGGTGCAAGGCCTAGTCAGGCCCCATTCACACGGGTCTATGCGACGTGCCGCCCGGCGCGCCGCCCGGTGAGAATGGTGCATTTACGCGCGCCAATTTTGAGGATTTTGTACAGATTTCTAAAGCGGCGCTGATTGAATGGACCGGGCCGACGCTAATCGTGTTATTTTAACCGGGAGTCAATAAGTTAGAGTCGGCCCGTCGGGGGTTGGTCTGCTGTCCGGCCGCTCGGGGCCTCGGCTTCCTGGCCCCCTGCACCCTCCCCCGTACTCCCTCAAACCTCCCTGTCCTCCCCCCGATCTCCTTCGTCCTCGTTTGTCCTCCCCCATCCTCCCCAGAACCTCCCGCCCTCCGCCCTCCCCCGTCCTCCCCCATCCTCCCCATCCTCCCCATCCTCCCCTGTCCTTCCACGTCCTTCCGCGTCCCGCCCCCATCCCCCCCTCCCCCCATTCCACGTCCTCCCCCGCCCTCCCCCGTCCTTTCCCTCCTCACCCGTCCTCCCGCGTCATCCTCCGGCCTCGCCATTCATCCCCATCACCCCCCCCCCCCTCCTCCCCCCCACCCCCCCCCACCCCCATCCTTCCCGGCCTCCCCCTTCCTTCGTCGTCCTGCACGTACTTCCCAGATCTCCCGTTCTCCCCTCTATCCTCACCGCCCTGAATCAGGCGAAATGGCGTATTCAGAACCCGTGAATGGGTCCTGCTGGCTGCCCCCTACCTCTCCCTCCCACCCACCCACCTTCTCAGTCCCACCCTCCCCCACCCCCGCCCCATCGCACCACCACCGGCTCGCTTTGCACATGTCCGGACACCGCATGAAGTCAGCCAGGGGATTCTATGTCCCACAGCGTGTGAGGTGTGGAGCGGGGTGGGGCTGGAGCGGAGCGGGCGGGGCGGGGCGGGGCGGGGCGGGGCGGGGCGGGCGGGGCGGGGCGGGGCGGGGAGGGGCGGGGCGGGGCGGGGCGGGGGCGGGGCGGGTCGGGGCGGGCGGGGCGGGGCGTGGCGGGGCGGGGCGGGGCGGGGCGGGCCGGGCGGGGCGGGGGGCGGGGCGGCGGGGCGGGGCGGGGCGGGGCGGACGGGGGCGGGACGGGACGGGTCCGGGGTGGGTCGGGTGGGGCGGGGCGGGGCGGGTCGGGTCGGGTCGGGGGGCGGGTCGGGGCGGGTCGGGGCGGGCGGGCGGGGGCGGCGGGGCGGGGCGGGGCGGGGCGGGGCGGGGCGGGGCGGGGCGGGGCGGGGCGGACGGGGCGGACGGGACGGGGCGGGCGGGCGGGACGGGACGGGTCGGGGTGGTCGGGGTGGGCGGGGCGGGGCGGGACGGGGCGGGCGGGACGGGACGGGGCGGGCGGGCGGGCGGGACGGGACGGGTCGGGGTGGTCGGGGTGGGGCGGGGCCGGACGGGGGCGGGACGGGGCGGGCGGGCAGGACGGAACGGGTCGGGGTGGGTCGGGGTGGGGGAGGGTGGCGGGTGCGGGTCGTGTGCGGGTCGGGGCGGCGGGCGAGGTGGGACGGGGCGGGTCGGGGCGGGGCGGGACGGGGCGGGGCGGGACGGGACGGGACGGGGCGGGGCGGGAGGGCGGGTGCTTCTGCCCGGCCTGCCGACCAATCTACCGCGTCCCACTCTGCCACCAGAAGGCGCCTTGAGAGCTTGGCCACAGTCGGCCGCTAATTCCGCCCTACACCGTCGCCTTTTGAGCGCGCGCTGAAAAGTGTGCCGGGCGCGGCTGTATGGCGCGTTTGTTTCAGTCGCGGCCGCCATAGAAATGAGCATGTATTGCGCCAGTGTTGTACATTTCTATGGCGGGCCGTTCCCTTTGTCGGGGCGCCCGACTCTTGGATATTTGTGTCCTATATGAATGAAAACATCCCTCCCTCACCACCCGCACCCACACACCACCCCTGCTCCCCCCTCTCCCACCTCACTCCGCCCCCCTTCCTCCTCTCCTTTTGACTCCCTTTTCATTCTTCTTACTCCCCCCCCCGTTCCCTCTCCCCACCCTCCCCCTATCCGTCCGCTCCCTCCCCTTACCCCTCCCGTTTTCTCCCTCCCCCACTCCCTTCCGCATCCCCTTCCCCTCCCCTCCCACTCCTCCCCTTTCCACACCTCTCATCTTTCATCGTCCCATCTCCCTCCCCTTTCTATTTTCATCCTCTCTGTTCCTCCCCTTTCCTCTTTCCCACCCCTTCCTCCCACCCTTCTATTCCTTTTTCCTCCTTTTTTCTCTCTATTCTTCCCAACACCCTCACTTCCACATTTCCCGAGTACCTTTCTGCCGCCCCTACCCTCTCTTTTCTCCTCTTCTCATACCTCTTCCTCATATTCTCCATACTTTCCCTCCCCCTTCCTCCTTTCTCCCAATTTCCCTCCCCCTCCCCTCCTCTCCTATCATTTCCTTCTTCTCCCCTCCTCTGCTTCCCTTCTCATCTCAACTCTCTCCCTCTCCCCCTTCCGCTCTCCCCTCCCCCCCTCCCTCCTCTCATTTCCACTTTCTTCTCTTTTACCTCTCCCTTCTTTTCCAAGTCTCCCTCTACCCCGATCCTTTCCGATATCCTCCCGTACCCTCTATTCCCTCGTTGTGCCTTCCTCCCCCTCTGTCCACTCCCTCCCTTCCCCACACCTTCCCTCCCTTTTACAGACCCTCTCCCACCGACACTGACACCACACACACCACACACACCACACACACACACACACCACACACACCACACACCACATACACCACACACCACACACATCACACACACCACATACACCACACACCACATACACCACATACACCACATACACCACACACACCACACACATCACACCACACACACCACACCACATACACCACACACCACACACATCACACCACACACGTCACACCACACACGTCACACCACACACACCACACACACCACACACACCACACACACCACACACACCACATGCACCGACCGACATGAAAGCCAATAGTCTTGTTTTGTGCGCCTCAAATCTAGAGGGAAATTCGTCACGATGCCGGGTGAATGTAATGAAAGACCTCCGTGGCGAGATCTATATTTCACTTGTAGTCGCGAGTCGCCGATATTGTACCGAGTCTAGTGTGTCCATTGTGGGCGAGCGTGGCGTTAAAGGGGAGGGGATGGGGGGAGAATTCGCTACAGTCAATACCCGCAGCCAGGCAGGGAGAAGGGGAGCACGGGCGGTGTGTTCTGGGGTGTGGGGTGGGAGGGTGTTGGGGAAGGCTTTGAATGCCGGCGGGGCATCCAAGTATAGGGGGGGGGGGGAATGAGCGGGGAAATGGTAGGGTAGGGGTGGGGAGGGGGCGGTGCGGTGCGGGGTGGGGGGGGGCGGGACGGGGCGGGATGAGGGACGGGGCGGGGCGGGGCGGGGGCGGGGGGGCGGAGGGGCGGGGCGTGGGGGGGGGGCCGGAGGAGAGGGGAATGGGCGGGATAGGGCGGAGGGGATGGGTGTGGCGGGGAGAAATAGAATGTGGGAGGTGGTGAGAGTTGTGGGGCGGGGCTGAGCTTGGCGGGGAAGGGGGAAGAGGAGCGATGAGGGGAGTGACAGGACGGGGAGTGACAGGGCGGGGAGGTACAGGGCGGGGAGGGGCGGGGCACGGTGGGTATGGCACAAGTTTGGCGGGGAAGGGCGTGGAGAGAAAGGGCGGGATAGGGCGGGGAGAGGCGTTCAGCACATGCATACAGAAACAATGCCGCATTGGGCGCTGTCCCAATCAGCCGGCGTCTGTTGTGTGGCGCCATCTGTGAGACAAAGATGCAAACTGAGGGAGCCACGAGGCGGGGAGAAGGGTGTGTGTGTGTGTGAGTGAATGTGGTGAGGGATGTGTGTGGTGAGTGAATGTGGTGGTGAGTGAATGTCTGTGTGGTGGTGAGTGAGTGTGTAGTGCTGAATGTGTGTGGTGAGTGAATGTATGTGGTGAGTGATTGTGTGTGTGGTGGTGAGTGAGTGTGTAGTGATGAATGTGTGTGGTGAGTGAATGTAGGTGGTGAGTGATTGTGTGTGTGGTGGTGAGTGAGTTGTATGATGAATGTGTGTGGTGAGTGAATGTATGTGGTGAGTGATTGTGTGTGTGGTGGTGAGTGAGTGTGTAGTGATGAATGTGTTTGGTGAGTGAATGTATGTGGTGAGTGATTGTGTGAGTGGTGGTGAGTGAGTATGTAGTGATGAATGTGTGTGGTGAGTGAATGTATGTGGTGAGTGATTGTGTGTGTGGTGGTGAGTGAGTGTGTAGTGATGAATGTGTGTGGTGAGTGAATGTATGTGGTGAGTGATTGTGTGAGTGGTGGTGAGTGAGTATGTAGTGATGAATGTGTGTGGTGAGTGAATGTATGTGGTGAGTGATTGTGTGTGTGGTGGTGAGTATGTAGTGATGAAATGTGTGTGGTGATGAATGTATGTGGTGAGTGGATTGTGTGTGTGGTGGTGAGTGAGTGTGTAGTGATGAATGTGTTTGGTGAGTGAATGTATGTGGTGAGTGATTGTGTGAGTGGTGGTGAGTGAGTATGTAGTGATGAATGTGTGTGGTGAGTGAATGTATGTGGTGAGTGATTGTGTGTGTGGTGGTGAGTGAGTATGTAGTGATGAATGTGTGTGGTGAGTGAATTTATGTGGTGAGTGATTGTGTGAGTGGTGTGAGTGAGTATGTAGTGATGAATGTGTGTGGTGAGTGAATGTATGTGGTGAGTGATTGTGTGTGTGGTGGTGAGTATGTAGTGATGCATGTGTGTGGTGAGTGAATGTATGTGGTGAGTGATTGTGTGTGTGGTGGTGAGTGAGTGTGTAGTGATGATATATGTGGTGAGTGAATGTATGTGGTGAGTGAATGTGTGTGGTGAGTGAATGTGTGGTGATGAGTGAGTATGTGTGGTTTGTGTTTGTTTGGATTTTGCGTCCTAACAACATCTAAGGTCATGTCAGGACGGAAAGTGTGTATGGTTGTGAGTGTGAGTGTGTTGTGGTGTGTGTGATGGTGAGTGAATGTGTGTGCGGTGGTGACTGAGCTTGGTGGTGCGTGAGTGCGTAGTGGTGAGCGTGTGTGGTGGTGAGTGTGTGAGAGTATTGTGGTGTGTGGGTGGTGAGTGAGTGTGTGCGGTGGTGGGTGAGTTTGGTGGTGGGTGTGATGTGTGAATTTGTGTGTTGTGGTGAATGATGTGTATGTGGTGAGTGTGTATGGTGGTGAGTGAATGTGGTGGTGAGTGTGTGCGTGTATTGTGGTTTGTGTGGTGAGTGTGTGTGTGGTAAATGAATGTGTGGTGGTTAGTGAGTGAATATGTGATGGTGAATGAGTGTGTGATGGTGAGTGAGTGTGTGGTGGTGAGTGTGTATGGTGAGTGTGTATGCATGTATATGTATCATAGTATGGTGAGTATGTATGTGTGTATAGTGAGTGTGTATGTGTACGTTGAGCTATATGTGTGTATGGTGATTGTGTATGTGTGTATATGTGTATGGTAAGTGTGTACATGTGAACGGTGAGTGCACATGTGTGTATGGTGAGTGTATATGTGTGTATGGTGAGATTGTATGTGTATGGTGAGTGTGTGTACCGGCAGTCTGTATGCTGAATGTGTCTATGCGTATAGTGAGTGGATATAGTATGTATGGTCGAGTGTGGTATGTGTGTACAGTGACATGTGTAATTGTGTTGTATGGTGAGTGTGTGATCATGTGTCATGGTGGTGTGTGTGTCCTATGTGTACATTGAGTGTATATGCATGTATGGTGAGTGTGTAAGTGTATATCATGTGTGATGGTTAGTAGTGTAAATGTGTGTATACGATGAGTGGGTCTATATTGTACATAGTGAGTGTACATTGAGTGTATATGCATGTATGGTGAGTGCATATGTGTGTATATTTGTATGGTGAGTGTGTATTTGTGTGTATGTGTATGGTGAGTGTGTATGTGGGTACGATGAGTGTATCTATATATGTATAGTGAGTGTGTATGATTGTACGATTAGTGTCTATGTGTACATTGAGTGTATATGCGTGTATGGTGAGTGCATATGTGTGTACATGTGTATGGTGAGTGGGTATTTGTGTGTATGTGTATGGTGAGTTCCCGTCCATTACCGGCCGTTCCCGTTCGTTCCCGTCCGTTCCCGTCCGTTCCCGTTGGTTACCGTCCGTTAGCATCCGTTCCCGATCGTTCCCGTCCGTTCCCGTCCGTTACCGTCCATTACCGTCCGTTCCAGTCCGTTACATATCCATTACACGTCCGTTTCCGTTCGTTATAGTTATGTTTGTATACTGAATTCTCCGTTGATTGATAGATCCGTTACGACCCCCCCGACCCCCATGCCTCACACCAACCCCACCGCCACACCCCACCTTCCCCGCACTCACAACACACATGGAAGTATCTCCCACCACCCCTACCCCCGCCTGCCCCCCGCCCGCCCCCCGCCCGCCCCCCGCAATAACCACAAGTATACAAGTGTCCCACGACCCCCACACACCGCCCTACAACCACCACCGTCACACATACACACATACACACCTCCCTCCCCACACTCACAACACACATGCCAAAAACACCCACACCCTCAAACACCCACACCCCACCGCCAGATCCCCCTCCTCACCCACACATACACACGTACCCAGTCGGGCGTGTGACCCGCCGATCACAGCGCCACCCCCGGCGAGGCGGCGAGTCACTGGGCGGGGCGCGCCGGGCCGGTGCTTGTCGCGAGTCTCGTCCCGCGTCCTGCCAGTCGGCATCGGCGGGTCTGCCGCACCGGGCGTTGGTAGGTGGTCTTCTGACTCCCTCCTCCTCCTCCTCCTCCTCCTCCTCCTTGTGTCACCATGGAGAACACCATTAGATGCCAGTCCTTATCTACCAGCTGCTTGACGGGGATGGTGGTAGGAGGGCAGCAGTGCCACCCGCCCCCCAAACCCCACAACCCACAACCCCCCGGCCGGGGTATGGGCACCAGGTCCCGGCCGCAGGGGGAGAGGGAGCCCCGGGGACGGACAACGCTCGGGCCCCGGGGATTTGATTGTTGGCGGGCTTTGCGGGCGCAGAGGCCGTCAGAGTCTGGTGGACACGGAGTCGGTCTACCAACCAGTCGCTTCCCTCTCTACGAACCGTGAGGACACACAATGGTACAGGGATTGTCCTTGTCTGGATTGGACTTGATTGACATAACCGCATATCCAGCCACAGAGGAATGCTTGCTTACCTTGCAGGGGAACCAGGTGGGTTTGTTAGTAGACAGTGTGTCAGTATGTCTCATCTGCCGGAGGAGGTGACCCGAAGGCATGGCAAGCCGGTAAGAGCGCCGGCTGGAGATAGGTCATACGTTCGAACCCCGGTTGAGTCAAACCAGTGAGTTACACAATTGATACTTGTCGCTACCTAGCCTGGCGCTTGGTAATATTAAGGATGGTTTGTTCAGTATCAGGGTAATGCGACTGAGTGCGATATCGGGTCATACTCATAGTGCCAGTGGCCTGGTCTCCCAGTGGGAGAGCAATATAAAGTCACCATGAGTATGTACTGTCACAAGTCGGTATGTACCCTTCCTGACATGACCTTAGATGTGGCTAGGGTGCAACGTCTCAAACAACAAACAAACAAATAAGAGACGATGGCACACAGAGGATGGACTACACACGATTACCACGAACGAAAACCTTGGAGAACAAGGTGTGTGTGTTGGATGCAAGATGATGTCTCCATGACAACAAGTCCCCGGATTAAACACACCGGATGGCAACATGGTTAGAGCGCCCACTTCAAGTGCGCGAAGGAGGAAGGAGGATGACCTGGGGGTTGATCCCTGACTGAATCAGACCCAAGTATTACCCGATGTCGACAGGGTGATGAAAATGGCAACTACTAAGCCTAGGGCAGGATCCGAACACACTTACTGCCATTCCGGGGCTAGCTTGCTAACCACTACAGTACCTAGGTTCGCTGATGCAGTCATCCTATTCACGTCCACCTGTCTATGTGGATTCTTGCCTGAGATGTCAGTGCAGATTAGTCATTCTCTGTGGAGGAGTGGTTAGAGTGTCTGCCTTTTTTCTAGGTCTGTCTCCTAATCTGAAGGTCAGTAGTTCGATTCCCCATGCCCCCACCTCTGCCAATTTGGATTTCCACCGCTGTGTATAACTTACAGCATCATCAAAGACCGGTTGCTCTCATACCATGTCTCTGTGGTGTGGGAGGTTAAAAATCCATTGGGTCGGTAAAAGTGTAGGCTCGGGCTTTCTATCGATAAACTGTCTAATGCTGAAAACAAGTCTATTCAGACTTATCCATGATAGGCAGTATAAATCTTAAAGAAAGGAAAAAAAATGGGTGTACATTTGCTAGGATATAACAATGACTGTCGGCCTCAGTGCCAGGATAAAACGGCCTGAGTTGGGAGATGGAGCAGTGACCGGTGTACTCAGTATTAGGATAATGTGACCGAGTGAAATATATCGGAGTCGTGGTGCCGGCGGAACGGTATCCCAGTCGGGAGTGCTCTATCAAGCCGCCCGGAGTGTTGCACTGTCACAGGTTGGCGCCCGTCATGCTGGGACCCAAGGTGGTGAAGGACGCCGAATATCAGCCAATCAAACCAGCAATCAATTAAGCAATCAAGCAAGTAATTAACAATAACACATCAACAACTAAATCAATTAATAAATGAATCAACCAAATCAACGACGGCTGGTCAGAAGGAGATTGACGTGTAGGTTGAGGTTCTCAGTTCCTCCAGTATGTGGAGGTGTGACTGACTGGGGAATGGTCCGGAGTGGTGTGTCCTTCCTCCAGCACCTGGAGGAACGTGTCCTCATCCTGCGATGCCCATACCCCGCTAGCCCCACCCATCCCACCTGCGCGGTCGGCAGAGATCCACCTGCGTGAGGTATTGAGGGCCTCACCCACACTCTCACCCACACCCACACCTTCACCCTCACCCTCAGCCACAGCCTCACCCACACCCTCACCCTCAGCTACACCCTCACTCTCACCCCACACCCTCACCCTCACCCTCACCCACACCCACACCCTCACCCTCACCCACACCCACACCCTCACCCTCACCCACACCCACACCCGCACCCTCACCCTCACCCACACCCACACCCTCACCCTCACCCTCACCCACACCCTCACCCTCACCCACACCCTCACCCTCACCCTCACCCTCACCCACACCCACACCCTCACCCACACCCTCACCCACACCCTCACCCCACCCACACCCTCACCCTCACCCACACCCTCACCTACAACCTCACCCACACCCCACCCTCACCGACAGTCTCACCCACACTCTCACCCACATTCTCAGCCTCACCCTCATCCACACCCTCACCCACACCCACACCCACACCCTCACCCACACCCTCACCCACACCCTCACACACACCCTCACCCTCAGCTACACCCTCACCCACACGCTCACACTCACCCTCACCCCCACCCTCAGCTACAGTCACAGTCACACCCTCACCCTCACCCACACCCTCACCCACACCCTCACCCTCACCCACACTCTCACCCACACTCTCACCCACACCCACACCCATCCCCTCACCCACACCCTCACCCTCACCCTCACCCTCAGCCACACGCACACCCACACCCACACTCTCACCCACGCCCTCAGTCTCAGCCACACCCACACTCTCACCCACACCCACACCCTCACCATCACCCTCAGCCACAAGCACACCCACACCCACACTCTCACCCACGCCCTCACTCTCAGCCACACCCTCACCTTCACCCACACCCAAACTCTCACCCACACTCTCACCCACACTCTCACCCTCACCCACACTCTCACCCACACTCTCACCACCACCCACATCCACCCTCACCCACACTCCCCACCCACACCCCACCTCACCCCACTCCCCACCCACACCATTACCCACATCCGCATCTCACATCCGCATCTCACATCCATACCCACATCTCACATCCACACCCACATCCCACCTCCACACCCACATCCCACTCCACACACCCACACCTACTCCCACACACCCCGGTACATGGAGGACTCGCCTCGACGACATGGATTTACGTGTAAATCGCGCATGCGTGGATAAGCAGCAGTCCCCGGATGCGCATCGGTGACCTCAGCTCACTAGCCTCCGTGTGAGCTGCGCCCCCCCCCCCGCCCCCCCGGCTCCGGCACCTAACTCTTCCCCTCTCCTCCCCTCCCACGCCAAAGACACCCTACCCCTCCTTACCAGGGCTGGCTGTCGTGGATTATCGCACCTGGCGGGACCTCCTCCCCCCCCCCCCCTCTCCCTCTCCCCACCCCCCTCCATTTCCCCTCCCCTCCATTTCCCCTCCCCTCACTTTCCCCTCCCCCTCCCCTCCCCTCCCCTCCCCCCTCCCCTCCCCCCTCTCCCCCTCCCCTCCCACTCCCGTCTCCCTCTCCCTCTCCCCCTCCCCCCTCCCTTTCCCCTCCCACCCACCCCTCTCTCACCCCCGTCACTCACCCCATCACAGCCTACCCATAATCCTCTAAAATCATGCCCTCCACCACCAGACCCCACACTCATCCCTATACCATCCCCTACCCTCTACCATCACGTACCCCACCCGTCTGCCATCACCCTTCCACCCCTACAGTCTAAAGCCCCTCCCCACCCCCTTCCCCAACCCTTCTACCATCCACTATCCCCAACTCCACCCTCTAACACTTCATCCTTCAGTACCTCTCCACCAATCACCCCGAGTAGCGGCGAATACTAACTATGGCTAAATCCGAGCAAAAACTGCTTCAAATAGGAATTAACTGTAGAGGGGGGGGGGGGGGGGTTCCAGTGTGCAGTATTTGTCTGTATTAGCACAGAGTTGGTGAATTGGAAGAGAATGCAAAAAGACAAGATGGCGACCCCAGAATGCTCTCAATTCGAGTTTTAAAATCTATTTTGATCTAGATTAGTTAATAAATTCTCCCTTTAAAAATAGCGAGTAACTATGAATAGGTATGTGAAGAATATATTTTGTAGCTTAGACTAAGAATATGTGATTGTTTCCTTTACCCAACCTTCCAACACTTTTCTAATGGGTTGTTCAGCCGCTCTGTCACATGATCAGGGCTGTGAGAGTAACTAGTCTATACCACCCCACCCTATGACCTTAGATGTTACCAGGACATAAAACACCAACAACCAAACTAACCCCACAGTATGGATATCCCCCATTCCGCTAGATTTCAACCACCTGTTGTTTTTACACCATAGGTGCGGTTGGGCGTGTGACTGTAAGTGTAAGCGTGACTACAGGTTGAGTGTGTGTGCGGTAGGTGTGGCAATAGGTGTGAATGTGTGTGACAGTACGTGTGAATGCAGGTTAGGTGTGTGTATGGTATGTGTGACAGTAGTTGTGAATGTGTGTGACAGTAGGTGTGATAGTAGGTGTGAATGCAGGTTAGGTGCATGTATGGTATGTGTGACAGTAGGTGTGAATGTGTGTGACAGTTGGTGTGACAGTAGGTGTGAATGCAGGTTAGGTGTATGTACAGCAGGTGTGACAGTAGTTGTGACAGTAGTTGTGCATGTGTGTGACAGTAGGTGTGACAGTAGGTGTGAATGCAGGTTAGGTGTGTATGGTATGTGTGACAGTAGTTGTGAATGTGTCTGAGAGTAGGTGTGACAGTAGGTGAGAATGCAGGTTAGGTGTGTGTACAGTAGGTGTGACAGTAGTTGTGACAGTAGTTGTGACTGTGTGTGACAGTAGGTGTGACAGTAGGTGTGAATGCAGGTTAGGCGTATGTACAGTAGGTGTGACAGTAGTTGTGACAGTAGTTGTGAATGTGTGTGACAGTTGGTGTGACAGTAGGTGTGAATACAGGTTAGGTGTGTACCCTAGATGCGACAGTAGTTGTGAATGTGTGTGACAGTAGTTTTGACAGTAGGCATGAATGCAGGTTAGGCGTATGTACGGCAGGTGTGGCAGTTGTGTGTGTGACAGTAGATGTGGGTATGGGTATGGGCTGGGTGTATGTATGGTAGGTTTGACTGCAGGTTGAGTGTGCATATGGTAGATGTGACAGCGGGTGTGGATGTGGGGAGGTATAGTGGGAGTGACATGTAAACTGACACCTGCATATGCTACCTATACATTTACGACACCTGGACAGTATCCCCCTTGGTTACCATCCCTCTACCTACAAAACACTGCAACATTCATTCACACCTGGATCTACGAGAATAACGTCACCTTGGTTACAATGGATTAATTCCACCACAACGCATCTGCATTCAGACCTCCATTCACACCTAAGCCAGTTCTGAATCTGCAAATTACAGTAGTACTCAATCAGCAATACGAGTCACTGTCCACTGGTCACTAAGGAATGATGCTAGTCTGAACGACAAAGGCAGTTTCTTGTCTCAAAAATGGCCGCCCCTATAGGTGGCGGCCATTTGCAATCAAAATGCTGCGCTCTGATTGGATGACACCACTGCATGCAGCGGCCATTTTCGAGGCGCTTTTTGTCTCCTGCCTGAAAAGGGAGGCATCGCCGAGACGTCGCCGAGACGGACCCTGAATGCAAATAGACCAAAAAGCATCGCCTAGACGTCGCTGAGGCGCCTCCGAGACGGACCCTGAACGTGGCCCTGGCGTATTTACACAACCGGAAGTCAGGTGCTTGCTCCTCCCATCACATCCTTCACTTTAGGCTATATTCATTGTAGTCACTCACCCGTAGCCACATGGTTCCTGATATCCAAACGCGTGAGATTGTTTTCCTACATTTGGTTTTTGAACTGAGTTGCACTGAAAGTGTGCTAAGAACTGTTCTACATTAGATAAACAACCACTTCCTGTATTGTGTGTGTGTGTGTATGCGCAATTGTGTGCAGCGCCCTTTCACCCAACACACTAGCATTGATTAGTGGCTCGGTGTGCACTGACATTGGTATCTCTGAAGTGACATAGTAGGAAAATACCGGAAGACCAGTGTCCCCGTGTTGAACAAATAAGCTTATTTACTGAATATAGCATCAGTTGTATCAGAAAGATGTCCACAGATACCCCCGTGTCAACCCCCGCCCCCCCACCTCCCGCACCCACCTGGGGTCACGTGGTGTTCACTGATTAGGCGGCTAGGAGTCGGCGCGGTGGGGTGTCTGCCCTACCTGGACAGGTGGGTTCTCTATGTGGGTTCGAGATAAGCCTGGAGATAGGGGTGAGACATGAGATCACTAACAAAGAGGAGTGTGTGTGTGTGGGTGGGGGGGCGGAGGTGGGTGGGAGGCGGATTGAGCCTACTATAGATTATACATTAGAGCGTCTGCTTCCCGCCCTGGACCTCCTTGGGTTCGATCCCCGGTGGAGTAAAAAATCAACGACTTGCCGTTCACAACTTTGTCATTTCTGAGATCGGATATGACTGGATGGCTCGACTGTCGAGATAATGTGACTGAGTGGGATATACCTGAACTAGATGGGATGGCCGGATGAGTTGAGTGCTTGTTTCCCGTGTGTGGGAAGGTTATGGAAGTCGAACCACAGCTGAGTCAAACTGATGACTTAAGGATGTATACTTGTCACCACCTAGGCTGACACTTAGCACAAATAGGATAAGGAAAGGAACAGTGGAATGAGGAACACCAAGTGTCTGTTATTAAAATTCACCCAGCCCAATCAACAAATGTAACACCAATAAGAAGGATATCGCACCTTTGTGTGACCCTGACAAGTAAGGAGCACTATAAAGCAACCAGGAGTGCATCCCAGTTTGTTACAAATTCATATCCCTTCTGATATGACTATGAATGTTGCCATGACGTAAAACCCCAACCACTCATTCACTGACCACGGCTTATACGTGGGCGGAAAGAACCTGGTTCCTGAATGCTGCTTCATATGGAGCGGGTTGTGGCGAGCATGGATTTAGGCCATACGCCATTGAAAGAAGGTTATACTGTTATCCAAGAAGCGCCAGCCCTGGAGGGAGTACCACTCGCGCGCTTGACTGGAGACCTCTTAGGGCGGAGGAGGAGCAACATTAAAGGTAAATATTTTTGTGTGTGTGAATTAATTTGGTTTATGTGGAATATAATACATCCGATTATATAAATATTATTGATGTATATATATATATATATATATATATATATATATATATAAATGTTCTCAAATGCACTACACAGCCTAGATAAAGGATTCACCCTGTACTCGCAGTATATGGGTGAATACCAGCCCTATATAAAAGCTGTCGAAAAAGCGGGGAAATGAAATGAGAGCCTAAATTTACAATCTAAGAAGCAACATTTATTGTTTATATGTCTTCATATTTCCCCGCTACCTTTGCATTGAAAAATATAATAAAACATATAGTTTAATAGAATCTAAAGGTGAAATCAATGGCGTTCTATGGCCGCCATCTTGTCTTTTTGCATTCTCTCCCATTTCACCAACTCTATGTTGATATAAGTAACCATTTGATACTGGAGGCAGGCATTCTACTTCCTGTTCCATACTAAAGCTATTTTCGCCCGTATTTACACTACGTTGTCATTCACCCATGTACTACAAGTACAGGGTGAATCTTTTATCTATACACAGCCCTGCATGCTGATCTCCTTCCCACCCCTACCCCACCCCTACTACACCTTCTTTCTAAACCTATTACCTAACATTTAAAGTCATTTTACTTTAAATTGACATAACACCTGTCTGATGTAAGTCCCCACTGCAATCTCAGACCTCCGATCCCATCATTAGGCCACACAATGCGGAACACTTGAGATGGGATTAAAAAATGGGCAGGTTTCTCACATTTGGTATTGGTGATTGGATCCATTGATTTGAATATTTACAATATAATGTTATGTATAAACTCTTATGCGTATATTATTCATGCAATGTAATTATCCTATTATCCTTCTCTACTTGTCTTCTCCCCAACTCCTGGACAACTTGTTTACTGTGTTGGGTAGGTGGAGCTGGTGGTTGGTGTGCGGCCTGGAGGGCAGGTTAGCTGCTCCAAGCAGCCCTACTCCCCGCCTTCCCTCCAGGTGGCCTCCTGCTCCCCCCACCTCCTATTTTTGCCCAGTGACTCCACCTCCTATTTTTGCTCAGTAAAGACGTGTCAGCTGCTCCGCTGCTCAGTTCCGCTATCTGACACACTGGTACACGTGGCTTCTATACGTGAACATGAGCAAGGAATTATGCTCGGCCTGCGGCGAGGAACATGAGGCACCAAGGGGGGCCAAATGTAAGAGGGCCAAACTTCCTGCAGGAAAGAAAATTGTGAAGAGCGAAATGGAGGAGGATGATCGCACGGAGATGTCGGAGCAGACAGGAGCGAGCGGCGTGGACGGGACGCGGGCTCGCAGGGAAAAGAAAGCTACTAAATACGACCGGGAAGTGGCAGTCATCGAGGACGAGGAGGAGCGAATGTTGAGGGAACGACTCGAGCAAAAGGCATGCGAGCGGCGTAAGATGGCGCTGAGAGCGGCGTTGGAGGAGGCCGATGAGGAGGACACGGTCGTGAAACCACGTGGCCGGGACAAAGAACGTAAAGCACGGAAGCCGCGGGCTAGGGCGGCGCTACCTGCTGGGCACGGTGACCCGAGCTCCAGCTCTTCCTCCTCAAGTTCTTCATCAAGTTCAAGCAGCAGCAGGAGCAGATCGAGGAGCCGGTCACGCCGCCACAGGAAGCGCCGCAGTAGGTTTGCCATTGACCGTTATGTAAAAGGGGAAAAGAGTATCAAGAAGGTCAGTTTTATAGAACTTATGTACGCGGCGCTCCTGTGGGGCATGAAAAAGGCGGAGAAAGTCGGGATGGAGATGCACCACGTCCGTGGCTACATGGGACATTTAGCGTATCTTTGTATGCATGCCACCACGGCAAACTATACGGACGATGCTTACAGGGGCTATGATAAAGCAGTACGCGAGAAGGTTAAGGAAAGAGGCCTCAAACATTTTAAGCTAGGTGATCAGGAGCTGTCACTCCTACACTTTAATCTGGACAATGCTAAGGCGCTAAAAGATACTAAGAAGGTGGCAGCCGCACGCACGGGCACGGGGGCTAAGAGGAGCTCGGAGCGTAGTAGTAAGGTCAAAGGTGCGTGTTACGCCTTTAACTACAACAAAGACGGTTGCACAGCCAAGGACTGTAAGTGGGAACACCGCTGTCTCGCGTGCAAAAGCAAAGATCATTCGATCGAATCGTGTGTGAATAAACGCTACTGACTCCGCCTTGGTGGGGCCGGGGCGCATGCGTGTAGGCGGGAGTTATGCATGTGCGAGCAAGTAGAGGCAAACACGTGTGGGCTAGGGCCACATGAGCCTAGCGGGGGGCCAGGCGGTGCTTCTGCCAGGCCGGGTGACATTAACGGCTTGCCCGGCGGGGAGCGGGT
This sequence comes from Branchipolynoe longqiensis, assembly GCA_030323885.1. Taxonomy (NCBI): domain Eukaryota; kingdom Metazoa; phylum Annelida; class Polychaeta; order Phyllodocida; family Polynoidae; genus Branchipolynoe; species Branchipolynoe longqiensis. The sequence continues at coordinate 40,459,047 of CM059197.1, forward strand.
TGTGGGCTATGAAGGGGCGCCGCCCGCTGCCCACGGTTGCGTAAGTGATATCGTGTGTCCAAATGTTCAACAATGTAAGTGTAGTAGTGGGTCGGGAAGCGACTCACTGTGTGGCTATAACGTCACACGACCTGCCAAAGACACTAATCAAATCGCCGTTGGGAACTGTTGTAATGCACGCTCGGTTGTTGTTACCAAAAATGTTGACTCGCTTAATACTACCGACACGTATGTTAAAAACTTGAATGTAGCGGTAGATGCTCCCCAAGTTGCTGTTGGTTGCATGCTAGACGATGCCACCTATAACCCTAATTGCTTGATTGAATGTTCTGTGCAACCCCATACCGATATTGTTGGTGGGGGTTTCGAAACTGTTATCCATAATGGGTCGTTTGATAAAAATGTTACCACCGATGCGACCCAGGGCGAGCCGAGCTGCAGCAGGTCGAGCGGCTGCAGGCCGCAGCCCAGGGAGGTTGCGTCAGCGACCACGTGGAGTGGGGTAGGGGCGCGTGTTCGCCTAGGTAACGCCGCGGGAAAGCCAGTGGCGGGCAGGGACCACGTGGGGGCCCCAGTCGCAGGCGCGCACCCGGGCTTGGGTAGCAATAATGCAGACTGGCTGCGTGTGGTTGGGCCGGCCGAGGCTCGGGAGGCTATGGAGGGCCTCTTCTGTACCTTGTGGGTGATAGACGTGCAAGATGAGGGTATTGTCGAACTGGTTATTGATATATTTACATCTTGTTTACAGGGCAATTGTAACTGTATATTTGAGGTACAGGGTGTCCCAGCCCAGCTCCGCCCTTGCCGTATGTTCGCGGAATGTCTGTGTAGGGGCGATGCAGACCCAGACTGGGAGTATTTGTTACGGGGTGCATGTTTTGGCTTCAGGGTGGTGGATGACGACTGTGACAGCAATTAGTATTGTGCCAATTACACCTCGATTACGAACACCGGAGTGTGTGATATTATGTCGGCCCGCATTACAGACGAAATAGAAAAAGGCTTGTTAACAGTGGTGGAGAAGCGGTGTGTGTGTACGCATGCCTTGGGTAGCGTGCCGAAAGGGCACAACGATTTTAGGGCCATAGTAGATTGCTCCAGCCCGGCGGACAGCTGCGTGAACGAACACACATGGTCGTGTAGAACTAAGTTCAGCTACAACTCGGTAGATGACGTGACAGAATTATTGCAGGCGGGGGACGTCCTCGCGACGGTTGACATCAGCAATGCTTATCGTGCGGTGAACACACACCCAGACTCACGTAAGAAACAGGGGCTAACGTGGGATTTTGGCGAAGGTATTGTTTTCTTAAGGGATAACAGGCTATGTATGGGCCTGAGCAGTAGCCCGTTCGTCTTCTCGAAGATAAGTGACCTGATAGTGCGCTGCCTATGCAGGGAAGGTTATGACCAGTGCGTAAATTACTTAGATGATTTCTGTGTGCTGGGACGGACAGTGGGCGACTGCTGTGCAGCCCAGGGGACTCTAATGTCGACACTAAGAAGGTTAGGTTTCTCAATCAGCTTTAAGAAGTTGACCCCAGCTGAACAGATCACAAAATTTCTGGGGATAGAAATAGACTCAGTCAAGCTGGAACTACGTCTCCCAAAGGAAAAACTCGAGAGACTGCAGGGGCAACTGGCGGGCTTCCTTGGTAGACGAAAAGCCACAAAGGGGGAGCTGGAGGTCCTGGGCGGAATATTGGCTCATTGTTGCAAAGTGGTGCATGGCGGTCGGACCTTTTCTAGGCGAGTTTATGACTTAATAGCGTCAGTCAGGAAAAGCCATCATAAAGTGAGACTGAACGAAGATTTTCGTCGGGACATCGAATGGTGGCTTGAGTTTGCGGCCATCTTTAATGGGAAAGCGGGTATAATACCACCCAGTTCTAACTGTGTGTCGGTGTACAGTGATGCTTCGCTCACAGGTTTCGGCGCGCTCCACGGCGATGACTGGCTGGCGGGAGTCTTCGATGGCAAACAGGTAGTAGGGTTGGAACTGGGCCATCACTTATGCGGGGCGAGGGACGAGGGCTGTCAAAGTGATAATATAAATGTGTTAGAAATGTGGCCGGTCCTTGTGGGGGTGAGACGATGGGCGGAAGGTTGGAAGGGGTCTAACGTTATGTTTGTCTCAGATAACACCCAGGTGGTCGCGGCCTTACGCACGGGTAGGAGTAAAAATAAAACAACCATGAAATGGCTTAGGCTGATTTTCTGGGAATCGGTGAGGTTGAATTTTAATGTGATGTCAGTTTATATTAACACAAAAGATAACATCATCTGTGATGGCCTCAGCCGGCTGTCTGCCTTCAAAAATATAGCGAGGATCAGGGATGCAGACGTAGCCAAAAGAATGTGTTGCCACCACTTGTTTGATTGTTGAATTGGTTCTTGCAGACTGGGAGGCCCTCGGTAGGGAACGGCGGGTTTTTGAGAGGGCTCATTACGCAGCATCCACACAGAAAACAAGGTCGGTCCAGGTTCGTGCTTACTTGGAGTTCTGTGAAATGTTCGAGGACAGGCTAGAACCCTACCCTTGTGGTGATGACCAAGTTTGCCTGTATATGACGTTCTTGGCTAGGCGTCTCTGTGCATCTTCAGTCAGAAACTACCTGAGCACCTTATCAAATCACCTAAAGGACTTAGAGTGTCCGCCCATTGACTATCGCAGCCACAAGGTGAAGAAGTGTCTAACAGGTATTAGGCGCTTGAAAGGTGACGGCGTGAGGCAGGCCGCCCCTATGTTGCCCCCGGGGCTGCTAAAAGTTTTTGACTTGCTACGACCTTCCCTGGGGCACACCGCAGTGCAGCCGCGATGTTACTGTCATTCAGGGCCTTGTTAAGGAAAGGCCACGTGACGGATTCAGATTGTGCATTTGTTAGGAGGGACGTAACCTTCCACCCATGGGGTCTCATGTTGCACGTGAGGAGATCTAAAACCATTCAATACAATGAAAAGGTACACCGTATCCCTGTGGCTAATGTGGGGAATAGGGCATTGTGTGCGGTGTACTGGGTAAGGAAGCACTTTGCAGATTGCCCGGCCCCCCCTGGAGCCTTGGCTTTCAGGATGCCTAGAAGAGGGCATTCCGTCCCCTTGACTTATAACTACTATCTGAGCGTGTTAAAGATGATCTGTGCAGGTGCAGGTCTGGATCCGGATAATTTCTCTACACACAGTCTCAGGAGGGGGGGTGCTACCTTCCTTCGCTTGTGTGGCGCACCCATTGAAGTGATAAAAGAGAGGGGGGACTGGAAGTCAGACGCTGTCTTCCTGTATCTCCAGGCCTCTTTGGCCGAGAGACTGACCACCGACATGCGGGTGGCTTTGATCCTGGATCAATTGTTGTGAACTCTTGCTTGGGGGGTTTGGTCTCTTTAGGGGGCCAGCCAGAGTTATTGGCTCGATCCAACTTCCTGTCTTGTGTTCCTTATGTAATGTAATAATAATGTTATGTATAAACTCTTATGCGTATATTATTCATGCAATGTAATTATCCTATTATCCTTCTCTACTTGTCTTCTCCCCAACTCCTGGACAACTTGTATAAGTTTACTGTGTTGGGTAGGTGGAGCTGGTGGTTGGTGTGCGGCCTGGAGGGCAGGTTAGCTGCTCCAAGCAGCCCTACTCCCCGCCTTCCCTCCAGGTGGCCTCCTGCTCCCCCTCCTTCTGCCCACTCCACCTCCTATTTTTGCTCAAATAAACTATGCGGTAGGTCTCTTTAGGGGGCCAGCCAGAGTTATTGGCTCGATCCAACTTCCTGTCTTGTGTTCCTTATGTAATGTAATAATAATATATATATTTGTATTGGAGATATAACATATCTTTTTGAAAAAAAGAAGAGAGAAAGCAAAGGAAGAAAGAAGTGTTTAAAGACAATTCTAGAATCATGCAATACCATGTGATGCATGCTCACCAAGTGCATAATGCATATGTTGAACTGGAATTGTATGCAGATACTATTACAACTAATATTCAATTTATATTATGCTTCTATTATCGAACAGGTTTTTCATGTGGTTATTATTGCAACTGATATTGTCATTTATGTACCAACAAATTGTAATGAACGGCCGGAAGACCAGTGCTCTGGCGCTGACAAAAGACATTATTCGCTGAATAAAATCCATTTAGTAAAAAAGAAATTGATCAAACGAACCCTTGAGCACTGACGGTGGGGTCGCTCACAGTTGGTTGAGCGGCCTGGGCGCATTTGGTTGCTCACATGCAGGCAAGCCCCTTGGGGGCAGCCTACGTGTGTACACGTCACCGAATATCGGTCCCATTTGCGGCAAAATGTTGTTCTCTGAACAAATTAGAACAGACAAAAAATCTCCAAAGGTCATCGATGTGGGCTTTTTGGCTTATATATAGGATCATATCAGATAGGTACCGACTTAGACGGGATGGCCGAATGAGTTAGAGCGTCCGTCCCCAGTGTTGATAGACCGTGGGATCGTGGGTTCGAACCCTGGTCGAGTCAAACCAATGATTTAAAAATTGATACTTGTCACTTCCTAGCCAGGCGCTCAGCATTATTAGGAGAGGTCAAGGATCGGTTAGCTCAATGCCAGGATAATGTGACTGAGTGGGATATCAGATCATGGTGCTGGCGGCCTGGTCTCCCAGTGTGGCAGCACTATAACGTCACCATGAGTGCGTACTGTCACAAGTCGGTACCCATCCTGATATGACCTTAGATGTTGCTAGGACATAAAACAACAACAAACAAACAAGCCGACTTGTCACAGTGCATACTCATGATGACTTTATATTATCCTGTTACTAAGCAAACCAGTCCTTGTAATATCCTATTAATGCCCTGTGTCAGGCTAGGTAGTGGGAAGCATCAGTTCTTTTTGTTACTCATTGGTGTGACTTGGCTGGGATTTTAATGCCGGACCTTCCGAACAAGTAGCCAGTCACCACAGCTGGTATACTGCAAACACTTTGAGTATAAATATTGCAAGTCTGTTTATTAGACACCTGTATTATTGTCATTCTGTTTGAATAGCTTACCATAAATGTGTAGCTAATATAGATACTTCGGGCCGGAATGCCAATGCTCCAGGGTTGAGAATTGTTCGTCTGAATATAGCATTTACAACCCCCCCCCCCCCCCAAAAGAAAAAAGAAGAAAAGAAAGTTGAATTATGAATATAATGTGCATATATTGTCTAAATCAGTATTGAGAGTAGTTTTGTGAAATTCACTGATGCATGAACAAATTGTCACTATTCATTATGTAACAGATGTGTGGGAGCTATATTAATATCAGACTATTATATATATAATTCTGCAGGTACCTTTGTGAACTATATGGCTATTGATTGCATGTCTGCAGTTGGTTGTATATATATATATATATATATATATATATACACATGTAGTTATATAGCTGGGAATGTGTCTCTTACGCGTGTCCTAGCTCCGAACCCCAACAGGCGGTCACTCAAGTGTCAAGTGTAGGTATTCAGAGGGAAGGGGGGGGGGCGAGGGGGGGAAGAAGGGGAAGGGGGGAAGGGGGGGGGGGTTCAGTAAGTCATAGCAGAACTGTCCACATTGAAGCCGCCCACACCCACACCCACACCCACCCCCACACCCACCCCCCCACCCACACCCACCCTCCCCCACACCCACCCCTCCCCCACACCCGCCCCTCCCCCACACCCACCCCTCCCCCAAACCCACACCCACCCATCCCCCACCCCCACCCCCTCCCCCACCCCCACCCCTCACCCACACCCTCCCCCACCCCCACCCCTCCCCCACACCCACACGCACCCCCTCCCCCACACTCACACGCACCCCCCTCCCCCACACTCACACTCACACCCACACCCACACCCACACCCACACACACCCACACCCTCCCCCACACACCCTCCCCCACACACCCACACCCCTCCCCCACACACACACACTCCCCCACACCCACACCCACACACACACATACACCCATCCACACTCCCTCTGTTGTTTCACATGGAAAGGATATATGTAGGTTATATATGGATTGTGCTGAAGGGGCAGCGGGGGGTGTGGGTGGTGAGTGGGTGGGGGTGGGTGGGGGTCAGCAGGGTGATCATGCATGACTACCTCTTCCAAGGCCTAATAGGGCAGGTATAGTTTTACCAACACAACAGTTAAAGTTGCATTATTGACACTCACAAACGCAACACAATAGTATATAATGGTATTGGAGGAGAGTCTCAGCTCCACTGTCTACTCTTACTCTGTCCGTCTCTTTGGCTCGCTGGATGGTCGCCATAGAGCAAATAGACACATCCTTTGACTCAACTCACCTCATTTCTCTTTCCTAGACTCTACCCTTTTTTTTTTCTCCCAGGCATACTTCTCCCCCTGACCAAGGGAGTTATGTGCTTGGGTGGGGCCCTTTACCTTTAGGTTTCTCTTGCTTTGTTCTCATTGCTGGAACCCCTGGACCCATCTTTACCCACCCTTCCTCAGAAACTCTTGCTGCTGTCTGCTGGATACAAGTGCTGTGCTACCGCCGGACCAGAGATTCTGGACCACCCCAACGACTCGTCATTTAATCATTGTAAAGACATCGCCCCAGCTTCTACAACCGTCCCCCCAGAAGATTATTCTTCAACCAAAGATTGGGCCGATTTATCGGAGCCTCTCTATAATGTTGCAGTTCTGCAACCGGTAACCGTCGTATGGTTACAAACAACCCAGTAGCTATAGTCTCAGCTCTGGCTGGCTCCTAAACTCCCGATTCTCCGGGCCAAGTAACCAGCCGGTGGTGGTCAGGTGATCTCGCAACCCCCAACAGCCTTGCCTCCTGCATTACTACACACCACCATGCCACCATGCTGCTCTAGCAACAGCTACCATTTCCTTCTAGATCCTTCCAGACCGCATGCGCCCAAACAACATCAATTTGTTCCCATAATACCCCCATAATCCTGTGTATTATACATAGACATAATCCGGTGGTGTTTTTTTTCTTCCGCTTCTGCTGTATTCCTTTTATAGATAAATATATTGGGCTAATCGCTATTGTCTACCTTACTTTTGTTTGAAGTTGCTTTTATTATGGTTAACTTTGGATATATTTGTAATGAAAACATGCAACATTAATCTTGACATTCGCGTCCAAAGGCTCGACATCGTTGGCTTCAGCAGTAACAACTTCAGTTTAAATTGACTGAATATTCCGCTGTAAGTAGCGTCAACTGCTTAATAAGTGCACCAATATCTCATACCCCAGTCACACTACAGCTTGCGACCACTTTGCGAACACCTTAGACCAAAGAACCCACACTCACCAGTGACGTCCTTGCTAGTAAAAACAATCGTTGTCGATGTCTGGGTGTCACTGGTGAGTGTGGGTTTGTTGGTCTAAAGTGGTCGCAAAGTGGTCGCAAGCTGCAGTGTGACTGGGGTAGAAGTTGGGGATGTCGAATCAAATCTAGTTATGCATGTTAAGTGTTTTAATTAAAGAAATTTGATTCTTTCATCGGACTATGCAGTTTTTATCAGTTTATGGCTATAGTTAAAGTTGCATAGCCCGATGGAAATATAAATTCTTCAAGAGTAAAATAATTATCTAGATTTGAGTATAGATATCTAACTTAGACACTGGTGCACTTATTAAACATGTGGCACCACATAGAAGGGGATACTGAATCAATTCAATCAAATCTGTTACTGTGGAAGCCTATGGTGTCATAGCTTTGGCATGCATGCCACAATTATTTTTGCATGGGCACTTCAGATATCTCAAAAGTTAGTCACTTAATATAAAAATTACTTCAAAGTAAAGTAAGATAGATTTCATCAATCAACCTAATAGATTTATCTAATAAAATTACAGAATCTCAAAACCATCGGACTATGAAACTTTAACAGAAGCTGTTACTGCTGAAGCCTATGGTGTCAGAGTTTTGACATGCTTGCCAAAATTAATTTCGCATTTTCCCACTTCAACTACCTCAAAAGTTAACCATTTAAAATAAAGGTCACTTCAAACTAAAGTATGGTAAATTATAACAATCGATTTAATATATTTAATGAGTTAGAGCATCCTTCTCCCATGTTGGTAGATCGTGGGGTCGTGGGTTCGAACCCTGGTCGAGTCAAACCAATGACTTAAAAATTGATACTTGTCGCTTCCTAGCCTGGCGCTCAGCATTATTAAGATAGGACGAGGACTGGTTGGCTCAGTGTCAGGATAATGTGACTGAGTGGGATATCAGGTTATGGTGCTGGTGGCCTGGTCTTCCAGTGGGGCAGCACTATAAAGTCGCCATGAGTGAGCACTGTCACAATTCGGTAATATGACCTTAGATGTTGCCAGGACATAAAAGAACAACAAACATAATATATTTACCTCAGAAATTGACAAACTCAAAACTCATCAGAACATGCAGCTTTAAATTTAATATGAAAATGAGTTTCTGCGACGTCTGCTGGAACCGGAAATGGTTGCACAGAGGGGCGTTTCAACTGAATCCTGGGACTCTGGGGACCCAGACGAGATGACCGAATGAGCAGAGACCTTCCTATGCTCTTCCTGTGCGAAAGGTCATGGGATCGAGTCAAAACAAAGGCATACAGTATTGATACTTATCGATACCTTGCCTGGTGTGGGTCACTAGGATATTCTATGCCATTGTATGCCATTGTATGGCATGGTATGCCATGGTATGCCGTTGTATGCCAGTGTATGCCATTGTATGCCATGGTATGCCATTGTATGCCGTTGTATGCCGTTGTATGCCGTTGTATGCCATTGTATCCATTGTATCCCATTGTATCCCATTGTATCCCATTGTATCCCATTGTATCCCATTGTATCCCATTGTATCCCAGTCGGGAAACACTATACGTCACGATGAGTGCGCACTGTCACAAGTCGGTACCTGGACTGATATGACAGCTGATATTTCTAAGACCTAAAACCCCAATTATTCACCCAAGAAACCGGCAGTAGAAAAATCAGGGCAGGGTAACATAATATTACACTGCAATTTGAGAGGTTCATTTCATATTACAGTAAATAGGAAGGGAATGTTACTATTAGTAGTAGTAACCATAATTAGTTATTACCCACATAATATATTATAAGTACTATATATGAGGTTAATATAGTACTATAGTAACTATGTCTCAAGTGCTGAAAGCAGTCTTTGTCGCATCGCGACCGACAGCATGATGATGATGATAGTAACTATGCAGGTAGTGATCACCATCATTTGTAAATGCCCATATAATAGATTATCGGTACTACATATGAGATTAATAAACTACTATCATAAATAGCCTGATGGTAGGAACCATGATTTGTTAATACCCTCATAATAGATTATATGCACTATATATGTGGTTAAAATAGTGCTATCAAAGTCAAGTAAAGCTTTTTTATTTAATGGCACCTCTAGAGCACATTGATTTTCGTGTCATCGGCTATTGGATGTCGAACACATGGTCATTCTGACATATTACTTTGGAGGAAACCCACTTCTGCTATATAGGCTACTTTTTCCGATAAGCAGCAAGGGGTCTTTTATATGTACTTTCCCACAAACAGGATGTATGTCGGAAAGTATATATACATATATGGACTTTCAATACATATATGTATATATCTGATGATTGCCGCAAACTTTAACAAAGACCCTATAATTCTAAGACGGCTCACTCCCTATCTCTCCCATGGTAATGTAAATTTTGCAGTGCCACCTTGTGGTAGGTTTGATCAGCCCAGCTGCTGGTTGGTGTTTCACATGTAAACACATACAATTATATTATACATGAGATAGGTAAGTATGAATACATATCAATATGAAATTGCTATGAACAAATACACATCATCATCAGCATCATCAGCATCGCCATCATCACACATCTTTCACATTCATATACACATTTATACATATAATATAGCAACTGTTTAACCAAGAGAACAGGCAAGTGGTGGGTTTGATCATTTTGATTACACAGTACAGGCTGAGTGAGCCGTCTTAGTATTATAGGGTCTTTGACTTTAATGAACCAGTTGTGGACCGCTGGTTAAAATAGTGCTGTCATTAATAAGTGGATAGTAATGACCATGATATGCAAATACAGGCATAATAACTGATGTAGACTATATTTATTCACATCCATACAGTTTAAAGCATATTACTTTCTAGATAAAGGAATCACCCGGTACTGGCAGTACATGGGTGAATACCAACCCTATATAAAAACGGTCGAAAATGCGGGTCAATGAAATGAGAGCCTAATTTCACAATGTAAGAAGCAACAATTATTCTTTACATATGTCTTATTAATAGCCCGCTACCTTTGAGTTGAAAAATATAATATAATATCTAGTTTAATAAGATTTAAAAGTGAAATCGATGGCGTTCTACGGCCGCCATCTTGTCTTTTTGCACTCTCTCCCATTTCACCAACTCTGTGCCTATATAAGTATCCATTTGATACTGGAGGCAGGCATTCTACTCCCTGTTCCATACTAAAGCTATTTTCGCCCATATTTAGACTATGTTGTCATTCACCCGGGTACTACAAGTACCGGGTGAATCTTTTATCTAATTACTTTCCTGCTGTAAGAGTAAGTTATATACCACTTCAGCTCCGTCTTCATCTAGTGCTACATTTCCCATTTGCACCTTTGCCGACTTATTTGGACAGACCTATCATATTTCCGTATGTTCGACATGGGTCTTTGTCAACATGTCATATACACCTGTCAACAGCTAACAATCCTGTCAACTGTCAGGTCATATGTCATGTAAGGCTAGGTGTAAATAATTATACATCAGCGCATGCACACTCATGATATGACAGTTTATTGCACGATATAGTGTCTTAGGCACGAGGAGGCATAACCATGCCCATATCAGCACTGACGATATCCAACTCAAGTGCCTTAAGCCGTGTTCACACACGGGCGTTAAGTCGCCTCAACTAATTCGCCTTGTCTAGTTCGGGTCACATTTGCCGTGTGGATGCAACGCTAAGGCGGATTAGGGCTGATTCGCCTCAACTAGTTCGCTTCATGTAAACCGTATCGCGAGGTAGCTTATATGAACCGAACTAGCTTAAGTCCACCTTGCCTGTGTGGACAGTAGCGGTTTACTTGAGGTGGATTAAGCATGTCACACTGTATAATATAATTTGGTCTATGAACTGGCTAGAGATGCACAGATATTTTTTTCATCATTTATTTTTAGGTTTTCACTGACCAGCAGAAGTTTTGACCGTTCCAAACCAATACGATTCAGTCCATACATATCTAGGTCGAACCCACACTCTCTCGTGGCGACGTCGACTAACCGAAACTGGTGCTAGTTAGTATGGACTTGCTCATGCGCAGATATCGATTTCCGCCTTTAAACCGCCCCGAATACTGCATGTGTGGACACGACACTAGTTCGCCTCATATAGTTCGCCTTATCTAGTTCGGCCTAAAGTTGTGTGTGTGAACACGGCTTATGACTCGATTGAGTCAACGTTTGTGTTGGTTGATGAATTAAATTAGTTCCAGCTACTGACTGCCCATGAGTTCTTACATGTTCTGCCGGTGCTGGTGCTAAATATCAGGGGGTTTTCTTGTGTTTTTTTTGCGGGGGGAAATAAATTATATTCATATATATATAATTTGTCAGTACTGGTGAAGGTGGAGACCCGTTCTAGCATATGCACCCTAGATAAAGGATTCACCCGGTACTCGCAGTACCAACCCTATATAAAAACGGTCGAAAAAGCGGGTTAATGAAATGAGAGCCTAATTTCACAATCTAAGAAGCAACATTTATTCTTTGTAGATGTCTTCATATTTACCCGCTACTTTTGAGTTGGAAAATATAATAAAACATATACTTTAATGCAATTTAAAAGTGAAATCGACGGCGTTCTCTGGCTGCCATCTTGTCTTTTTGCATTCTCTCCCATTTCACCAAATCTGTGCCAATATATGTAGCCATTTGATCATGGAACCACGGTTTCTACTTCATGTTCCATACTAAAGCTATTTTCGCCCGTATTTAGACTACGTTGTCGTTCACACGTGTATGACAAGTACCGGATGAATCTTTTATCTAATGCACGCATGAGCTGGGAATTATGCGATGCCCAGGCCGCTCAGAGTACTAGACACTCTTACACATAGCGCAAACACAGACAAGCTAGTAGGATGATGAATATACCACTAAGAGGACAAGTAGCAAATAACAGCAATAACTTCTGTATATGTTTAATCAAAAAGTAAACATCGTCTATTGTGGGGGGGGGGGGGGATGGGAGCAACAATTTCATCGAAAGACATTTTTGCGTAATATCTTAAAGTTGCATAGTCCGATGTTTTTGAGTTTCTGTCATTTTTCTGAGATACATATATTAAGCTGATTGTTATACTCTACCTTACTTTAGTGTGAAGTAACCTTTGTTTTTAAATGCCTAACTTTTGAGATATTTGAAGTGTAAACATGTAAGATTAGTTTTAGCAAGCACGCCAAACCCTAGATAAAGGATTCACCAGGTACTCACAGTACACGGGTGAATACCAACCCTATATAAAAACGGTCGAAAAAGCGGGCTAATGAATTGAGAGCCTAATTTCACAATGTAAGAAGCAACAATTATTCTTTACATATGTCTTATTGATATCCCGCTAACTTTGAGTTGAAAAATATAATATAATATCTAGTTTAATACGATTTAAAAGTGAAATCGATGGCGTTCTGTGCCCACCATCTTGTCTTTTTGCATTCTCTCCCATTTCACCAAGTCTGTGCCAATATAAGTAACCATTTGACACTGGAGGCAGGCATTCTACTTGCTGTTCCATACTAAAGCTATTTTCACGCATATTTACAGTACGTTGTCGTTCACCCGTGTACTACAAGTACCGGGTGAATCTTTTATCTAACCAAAACCCTGACACCATAGGCTTCAGCAGTATCAGGTTCTATTAAATTGCCTTCTATGTGACAACAAATAGGGCAAGAAGTGCATCAATATCTGAGTTAGCTACGTACAATCAAATCTAGATAATTGTTTTAGTTTTGAAAATTGTATGCTTCATCCAACTATGCAGCTTTAAGCGACACAAAATCTGTAATTGTGGGAAATTGTCCTGGTGGTGTTAGTTGACCTATAAGGCCGCTCGTCGCAGCCTTTCAGTGTCCAAAGTACCTCATCACACACACACACCGTTGTCTCCCGCCCACCCACACTGCCACTAGTGCCAGACCTTCTGACCACCCATTGTCCATTCAGCACACCGCACTGTAGCGACCCCTGGAGGAAGCGAAGCGTTGTCTCCAGTGTAAATGGACATTGTTGTGCTTGAATAACCCTCTCCCCCACACGCTCCCGCCTTCCCCTATCCCCTCATCCCCCTAACTCACCCCCACACCACCCACGTCCCATCTGTTTACCCACAATCCCGCAATCCTCCAATCCCGCAATCCTCCATCCCCACAATCCCACAATCCTCCATCCCCGCAATCCCCCAATCCTCCATCCCCACAATCCCGCAATCCTCCATCCCCGCAATCCCTCAATCCCACAATCCTCCATCCCCTCCATCCCCATCCCCACAATCCCCCAATCCTCATCCCCACAATCCCCCAATCTCACAATCCTCCATCCCTGCAATCCCCCAATCCTTCATCCCCACAATCCCGCAATCCTCCATCCCCGCAATCCCCCAATCCTCCATCCCACAATCCCACAATCCTCCATCCCCGCAATCCCACAATCCTGCATCCCTGCAATCCCGCAATCCTCCATCCCCGCAATCCCACAATCCTCCATCCCCGCAATCCAACAATCCTCCATCTCCACAATCCCGCAATCCCCTATCCCACCAATCCCGCAATTCTCCATCACTACAATCCTGCAATCCTCCATCCCTGCAATCCCACAATCCCACAATCCTCCATCCCCACAATCCCACAATCCTCCATCCCTGCAATCCCCCAATCCTCCATCCCCACAATCCCACAATCCTCCATCCCCGCAATCCGGGTGAATCTTTTATCTACCTAGTCCCTAGTTAGAGATTTACCTGGTACTTGTAGTACACGGGTGAAGACCAGCCTTGTATAAATACGGGCGAAAATAGCGTTAGTATGGAACAAGAAGTAGAATGCCTGGCACCAGTGTCAAATGGTTACTTATATCAGAACAGAGTTGGTGAAATGGGAGAGAATGCAAAAAGACAAGATGGCGGCCAGAGAACGCCGTCGATTTCACTTTTAAATTGCATTAAAGTATATGTTTTATTATATTTTCCAACTCAAAAGTAGCGGGTAAACATGAAGACATATACAAAGAATAAATGCTGCTTCTTAGATTGTGAAATTAGGCTCTTATAAAGACTCAGTTCATTAGCCCGATTTTTCGACTGTTTTTATATAAGGCTGGTTTTCACCCCTGTACTGGAAGTATGGGGTGAATCTTGTATCAAGTAGCGACACAGATCTGTAGGCATGGATCAGGTGATGCAACTATTGATTGCATCAGGTAGCCTAGCTAGTCTAATGTTTATGAAGTGAGCTACCTAGTCCCCCACTGACTCCCAAATCCCTCTCTCCACAATCGCCCATTCCCCTATCCCCTATCTCCCCAGGCCCGATCTCCCAAGGCCCCTCGTCCCCCACCACTCCCACATCCCCCTCTCCCCAATCCCCCCTCTCCCAATCCTCCATTCCCCCATCCCCCCACCCCTTATATCCCCATCCCCTATCTCCCAGTGCCCCTAGTCCCCCACCCCTCCCAAATCTCCCTCCCCCATTCCCCATCCCCCATCCCCTATCCCCTATCCCCCATCCCCTATCCCATATCCCCTATCCCCTATATCCCCGCCCCACATCTCCCCCACCCCTACACACCCCTGCCCAAATCCCCGCCCCATGTGGACGTCATCAATCAGTGAAACCTCCATTGTGCACGCAGACGACGCCGGCTCAATGCAGACGACATTTGTTTGCGGGCAGACGACATCTGGGAGTGTTAGTTGCATTTGTCCCCGCCAGGCGGCTTTTGTTGCGGCGCTGGATCCGGAGCGGGCTGACCCAGTATGAACCGCGACCCGGCGCCTATACCACCCTGACTCAGTGTGTATATCACCCCCAGAGCGAGGCTACGGCGAGAACGCGATACCCAGGCAATCAGCGCCCCCCCCCCCTCCACCTCCAGCCCCTCTCTCACCCCCTCAAGTCACTTCTACTCACTGTCAGTATGTGCAACATACCACTTGTCTGAGTCTATATATATATATAGGTTTGTTTTTGTTACATTCGCAAATAAACTTGCATATCAGTGTGAAACTTTCTCACGAGCTTATCGGCTTATTCAAAGACACAGAGAGATAGAGAAAGAGGGGGGCGGGCGGTGTGGCCAGAGGGAGGGGGAGACAGAGATAGAGGGAGAGGAGGATGAAAATATATATACCTATATATATATATATGTAATGTGCATAGAGAGAGGGAGGGGTGGACGTGGAATAAAGGTGAGAGATAGGGCGAGAGAGGGAGAAAGGGTGGGAGGAAGGAGGAAGGGACATAAATATACATATGTCGTAGGGGTGATAAAAATGGGAAATATTGCGCCTAGAGTGGGACTGAAACCTACAAACCTGCGTCTCTTTGCATTCTGGGCCAGTGTGCTAAGTATTACACCACCTAGGCTCCCTGATATCGCCACACTACCCACACCTACCTGTCTATGTGGTTACTTGCCTGAGAGGTCAGTGCAGAATACTACACTCATCCCCCTGGAATTGTAAGTCTTTTACTGCTTACAATTACATAGATACAGGCAATGCACTAACACATACATACACAGGGTAGGTTCAACAACCACACAACTCATAGCTTGCAATTATATTAAACAAATTTCAAAAGACAATATTTTTCTTTTAAACCAGAACAAAAGAAGAGAGCAGTGATTTTCATCTTAGAAGGAAGAAAGCAGACATCGGACACGCACACATGTGTACTGTAATTATATTGGCGGGAATGTGGACACTCTCCCAGCACAGCCACAGTGTGGGTGCAGTCTCCGTATAGTGGTTGTGGGTGTGGGGGCGAGTGGTGTGGGGGTTGTGGGGGGTCGGTGTTGAGGCTGTGCTAGGAGAGTGATGTACTTATTGTAGCCACATCACCCCCCCCACCTGAACCACCCAGCCACATCACCCCCCACCTGAACCATCCCACATCATTCCCCCCACGTCACCCCCACCTCCACCCCCACGTCACCCCACCACCACCATTCAGTTGTCATCGTTTTGATTAAATGTGTTGTAAGCTCACAGCAGGCTTGTACAAAGCGAGTGGGATTTACTTGGGATTTCATTAGCCATGAATTATCTCCCCTCGGGACCCCCCCCCCCCACTTCTGTCCCATCCAGCTCCCACACACCGACCCCCCCCCCCCCCCACCCCCCGTCCCTATTTCTCCTACCAGTTATTGCGCATGTTCACAGGGTGTCTTAAGCGGCAGTCACACCTCGCCGGATTGAGCAACGGACAGAGTTATCTAGTGCGGTGGTGATAAGTATCAAAATGTATTAAAATGATTCAAAATGTTGCGCTATCGGGTCAATGGCTGGTGGACGAACGGACATGAAACGGACATGAAACGGACATGAAACGGACATGAAACTTACATGAAATGGACATGAACAGATGAGTGGTCTATACTTTTATATTGCTGCGAGACATGGACTTTGAAGAAAGCAATAACAACAAAGCTCGAGGCATTTGAAATGTGGCAATACAGAAGAATGTTAAAAATTCCATGGACAGCAATGATAAGCAACGAGGAGGTCCTAACAAGAATGAAAATAAAGAGACAGATAATACAAATGATCAAAAACAGAAAAATTAAATACTTTGGCCACATGATATGACACCAGGAATCACAGAGAAGAATACTGGAAGGGAAGATAGAAGGGAAAAGACCAAGAGGGAGAAGGAGAACAACATGGATGGACAACATCACTGAGTGGACAGCAATGAGCTATGCGGAATGCGTGAGAGGAACGAATGACAGGAAGAGATGGAGGTCCGAGAAGACGGCACCCATTGATTGATTGATTAAACGAAGCAATGAAAACCTTGTTTAGAAGCATTACTGTTTAAAAAAAACAAAAAACTATTTATTCTTGGTTCTACCTTTGAGAATACAGCAATATGTATGTAACCTTAGCCGGACGCAGTGGCCGAATCGGTAGAGGCCAGGCTTCCCGAATGGAAGGTCGAGAGTTCGAATCCCAGCTGAGTTAAACAAATGACTACTAAAATTGATACTTGTCGCTCGTCGCTGTAAAATTGGTACTTGGAGCCTGGCGGTCTGCATTAATAGGATAGGACAAGGACTGTTCAGCACAGAATTAGATAATGTGACTGTGTGGGATATCGGGTTATAGTACCAGTGGCCTGGTCGAGTCAAACCAATGACTTAAAAATTGATACTTGTCGCTTCCTAGCCAGGCGCTTGGCATTATTAGGAGAGGTCAAGGACTGGTTAGCTCAGTGCCAGGATAATGTGACTGAGTGGGATATCAAGTCATGTTGCTGGCGGCCTGGTTACCCAGTGGGGCTATAAAGTCACCATGAGTGTGCGCTGTCACAAGTCAGTACCCATCCAGATGTGACCTTAGATGTTGCTAGGATGTACAACAATAACACACACAGTTTGCCATTTTCTGTAATTCGACAATAGCGAGGTCCCAAGGTTGCTGGATTAAAGAAGTTTGTTTTTGTTGGTACAATAGTTGATTAAGCAGATTTACAACTTGTATTTGCTGATAATATACCACAACATGCATGACCAGGCGCCGAATTGGTATGAGCGCTGGCTGGCTTCCTTTGTGGGAGGTCATGGGTCCGAACCCCGGCTGAGTCAAACCAAAGACTTACAGAATTAATGCTTGTCACTACCTAGCATGACACTTGACATTACTAGGATAGGACAAGGACTGGATTGCTCAGACTCAAGATAATGTGACTGAGTGAGGGTATTGTAAAATCGGCTCAATATAAATGTTTTGTTGTTGCAATTTTAAATCCTAGCAGCACCTAAGGTCATATCAGGACAGTTGCCAACATGTCATAGTGTGCACTCATGGTGATTATATCGTTCGGCAGGATGACCCAATATTCCACTGTCATGTTATCCTGATAGTGAACAAACCAGTATTTGAAATATCCTAGTAATACTAAGCACTCGTGCCAGCGGGAAATATCAATTGTGTAAGTCATTGGTTTGATTCAGTTGGGGTTCGAACTCACGACCTCCCATCTAGGAAACCAACCAGCGCACTTACCGATTCGACCGTACCTTGGGACCTCAGCAGTACTTTTAATTAGTAGTACAACCGAACTCGAACCAGACGGGATGCCTGGATCACAAATGCGCCCGCTTCCCGCGTGGCATGTCGTGGGTTCGAATACCACCAGAGTAGAACCAATGAAATAAGTTATACCTACCCTGGCGCTGAGCATTACTAGGATAGGGCAAGGCGTAGTGGAATGAGGAATATCAATTGTCCGCGATTAAAATGTACCCCGCTTAAAGTTGCAAGTCCGATGGTTTTGAGTTTCTGTCACTTTCTGAGATAAATATATTAAATTAATTGATATGATCTACCTTACTTTAATTTGAAGTCACTTTTATCTTAAATGTCTAAATTTGGAGATATTTGAAGTGCAAACACACATATTTACTTTTGGCAAGCACGCCAAATATTAGATAAAAGATTCACCCGGTACTTGTAGTACACGGGTGAAGATCAGCCTTATATAAATACGGGCGAAAATAGCGTTAGTATGGAACATCACCTAGAAACTGTGGCTCCAGTATCAAATGGATACTTATATAGGCGCAGAGTTGGTGAAATGGGAGAGAATGCAAAAAGACAAGATGGCGGCCGCAGAACGCCGTCGATTTCACTTTGAAATCTTATTAAACTAGATATTATATTATATTTTTCAACTCGAAGGTAGCGGGCTCTCAATAATACATATGTAAAGAATAAATGTTGCTTCTTAGATTGTGAAATTAGGCTCTCAATTCTTTGACCCGCATTTTCGCCACCTTTTACATAGGGTTGGTTTGCACCCCTACTGCAGCAGTACGGGGTGAATCTTGTACCTGGCCAAATATCTGACACCATAGGCTTTTGCAGTAACAGGTCCTATTAAATTGGCTTAGTATGCCCTTCTACCTGGTAACAAATGCTTAATAAGTGCATCAGAATCTAAGTTAGATATGTAGAATCAAATCTCGGGAAGTGTTTTGGTTTTGAAAATTTGATGCTTCTTCAGACTATGCAGCTTTAATTAATGGACGTAACACAAATTACAGAAATTGTTGATCAATTTCCACCACAGTCGCCCATAGCCGCAAGCTATATATATATATATATATATATATATATATATATATATATATAATCATCATCATGCTGTCGGTCGCGATGCGACAAAGACTGCTTTCATTACTTGACTGCCGCTCTCCATTTAGCTCTCTGCTATATATAATATAAACAGAACAAAAGCCGGCAACTGGGCAGGCCTTGTTTATTGACCTGCCTGACAGCTCAATGCTCACGTTTGCACGAATCGGGGTTAGGGCCGTAACCGCGGCTAGGCTAGCTCCACACGGCAAATGGAGAAACGAGCAATTCCACATTACCGTGTGGACTAGCCTACGCGTTACGGCCTACCCGATTCGTGCATACGGCAGGGTAACGCGACTCGGGGAGACGCATTCCGGATCACGTGACTTTTACTTGGACAAGACGAGATTCTGTGTCGTGAATTGCACAGTTGTTCTGTGTGTGGATCACAATGGGGACTTGCACAGAGGGTACGTACCAGGTATGCACACACTGGACACCAGCTATATAGTATTAGTCGTATAAATACATCACAAACCACTCACACAATGCACATACCACTCACACATAACATTTATGCATACCACTCACATATCACACATACAGCACACATACTACTTACTAACACATACCACTAACACATACCACTCACATACCACACACATACTACTAACACATACCACTCACACACCACATGTACCCCTCATGCATACCACTCACACATACCACACACACATACCACACACACTACTAACACATACTACTCACATCCTGCACATACCACTCACACATACCACTCATACATACCACTCACATAGCACACATACAGCACACATACTACATACTAACACATACCACCAACACATACCACCAACACATACCACTCACATACCACTCACACATACCACACACACACTACTAACACATACTACTCACACACCACACATACCACTCACACATACCACTGATACATACCACTCACATATCACACGTACAACACACACACTACTAACATATACCACTCACACACCACAAATACCACTCACACATACCACTCATGCATACCACTCACATATCACATGTACATCACACATACCACACACATACTACTAACACATACCACTCACACACCACACATACCACTCATGCATACCACATGTACAGCACACATACCACACACATACTCCAAATATACCACTAAGACATACCACTCATGGATACCACTCACATATGACACATACAACACACATACCACTCACACACCACAGATACCACTCACACATACCACTCATACATACCACTCACATATCACATGTACAGCACACATACTACTAACATATACCACTCACACACCACAAATACCACTCACACATACCACTCATGCATACCACTCACACATCACATGAACAACACACATACCACACCCATACTACTAACACATACCACTCACACACCACACATACCACTCAAGCATACCACATGTACAGCACACATACCACACACATACTCCACATATACCACTAAGGCATACCATTCATGGATACCACTCACATATCACACATACAAGACACATACCACACACATACTACTAAGACATACCACTCACACACCACATATACCACTCATGCATACCACTCACATACAAGACATACCACTCACACACCGCACATACCACTCACACATACCATTAATGCATACCACTAACACATACCACTAACACATACCACTAACACATACCACTAACACATACCACTCACATATCAGACATATATAACACATATATCACACATACAGCACGCATACCACTAACACATACCACTCATATATCACACATATATCACACATACAACACACATACCACTAACACATACCACTAACACATACCACTCATATATCACACATATATCACACATACAACGCACATACCACTAACACATACCACTCATATATCACACATATATCACACATACAACACACATACCAAATATACCACTCATATATCACACATATATCACACATACAACACACATACCACTACCCCCTACCACTAACACATACCACTCACATATCACACATATAGCACACATACAACATGCATACCACTAACAGTAACACATACCACATATATTCCATGTATACACCACACAGTCACACACGACACATCCCAGTCATAGACCAGATGGGATGGCCGAATGAGTTGAGCGTCCATCTCCTGTTTTGGGAGATCGGATGATCCGAACCCATGGGTTAGTGGGTTCGAAACCCGGTCGTGTTAAACCAGTGACTTAAAAATTGATACTTGTCGCTTCCTAGCCAGGCACTCGGCATCATTAGGATAGGGCAATGGCCGGTTTGGTTCAGTGTCAGGATAATGCGACTGAGTGGGATATCAGGGCAGGGATGCTGGCGGTCTTGTCTCCCAGTGGGGCAGCACTATAAAGTTGCCATGAGTGTGCACTGTCACAAGTCGGTACCCATCCTGATATGACCTTAGATGTTGCTAGGACGTAAAGCAACAACAAACAAAACAAACATACCAGTCACACACCAGATATACACCACACATACACTACCCCCACACCCACAACCCCACCCCCACCCACACCCACACCCACACCCACACCCACACCCACACCCACACCCACACCCACACCCACGCCCACGCCCAAGCCCACGCCCACGCCCATGCCCAAGCCCAAGCCCTCACCCACACCCTCACCCTCACCCTCACCCACACGCACACGCACACGCACACGCACACGCACACGCACACGCACACCCACACCCACACCCACACGCACACCCACACCCACGCCCTCACCCACGCCCTCACCCTCACCCTCACCCACACCCACACCCTCACCCACACCCACACCCACACCCACACCCTCACCCTCACCCTCACCCACACCCACACCCACACCCACACCCATACCCACACCCTCACCCACACCCACACCCACACCCACACCCACACCCACACCCACACCCACACACGCATCCACAACACCACACCCACACCCACGCCCACACCCACACCCACACCCACACCCACACCCACCCACACCCACACCCACACCCACACCCACACCCAAACCACACCCACACCCACACCCACACCCTCACCCTCACCCACACCCACACCCACAACCACACCCACACCCACACCCACGCCCACACCCACACCCACACCCACACCCACACGCACACCCACACGCACACGCACACGCACACCCACATCCACACCCACACCCACACGCACAACCCCCACGCTGAACGATCCTTATTATTCAGTATTTGTAAACCTCTGAGGCTCCATCAAAAGGTGGTCATTTATCACCAGCTAAATACCGGTTGTGTTGTAGCTGGGTGTGTGGGGTGGTGATGGGGTTGGAGGGGGGTTGTGGGGGAGTGGAGGGGGGGGGGGTTCAGCTGTGCTGTTTGCTCTCCATCCACCATGTAACTGGCTAATTGAAACTACACAGGTATTTGCGCGAGTGATTGATTGACTGATTGGGATTTTACGCCATAGCAAAATCCACGGTTATTTTTATCAAGGTGTAAACATAAATGGAACAGTTTGTTTGTTGGTGGCTTTGCGTCCTGGCAACATCTAAGGTCATATTAGGGTGGGTACCGACTTGTGACAGTGCACACTCATGGCAACTTTATAGTGCTGCCCCGCTGGGACACCAGACTGCCGGCACCATGACCTTATTTCCCATTCAGTCACATTATCCTGATATTTAGCCAGTCCTTGCCCTATCCTAGTATTGCCAAACACCAGGCGATGTAGCGACAAGTATCAATTTTGTAAGTCATTGGTTTGACTCGATCGGGATCTGAACTCCCGACCAGGGGCCGTATTCATGAGCTCGGGGTAGCACTACCCTGGGGCTCTAACCGGGGGGTATGCTACCCCCCCGGCTAACGGTGGAAAATCCGTATTCATGAGCTTGGGGTAGCGCTACCCTGGGGCCCTAACCGGGGGGTACCCTACCCCATTTTCGACTCAGGGGTAAGGGACTATCCCGAGTGGGTAGTGAGCCTGTGTGGGCCTGAATCTATTCAATGCGATCATATTTGATAGATTTAAATACGCAATAAGTGAAATTTATTCAAATTAACCCTAAATCCGAAGCAAAATTAATGCTGCTGGTGCAATAGCGGCGATATTAATATTTTCGAATCGACGAATGTAAAGTACACAAATCGCCGCCTCCGCAGCGACGTCGATCTCCATACTGTCCAACGTCAAATAAAAATTGCCGCCGCCATCGCCGCCGAATCGACGGCAATATATTAAGCCCAAATCTATTGAATGCTGTCATATTTAACAGAATTACATACGCAATAAGTGAAATTTTATCAATTTAACCCTAAATCCGAAGTGAAATTCACGCTGCTGGTGCAATAGCGGCGATATTAATATTTTCGAATCGACGAATGTAAACAAAGCGAACGGGTAGCTATCCGCACCGGCTAGAACATTGGTGAATACCGCTTGACCTACTTAACCGCCGTGGTTAAACCGCGGGATAGCTACCCAACGGCTAAGCCTAAACCGCGGGATAGCTACCCAACGGCTAAGCCTAACCTCCGGCTACCCGTACCCCGAGCTCATGAATACGGGCCCTGCACTCTACCGATTCGGCCACTGTGTATGTGTGTGTGTGCGCGTGTGTGGAACGCACTTCTGGGGCCGTATTCATTAGCTCGGGGTAGCGCTACCCTGGGGCTCTAACCAGGGGGTACGCTACCCCCCCTGGCTACGGGTGGAAAATCCATATTCATGAGCTTGGGGTAGCGCTACCCTGGGGCTCTAACCGGAGGGTACCCTACCCCAATTTCGAAGCAGGGGTAAGCCACTACCCCGAGGGGTAGTGAGCGTGTGTGGCTCTGAAACTATTCAATGCGATCATATTTGATAGATTTACATACACAATAAGTGAAATTTGGTCAAATTAACCCTAAATGCGAAGCGAAATTCACGCTGCTGGCGCAAAGGCGGCGATATTAATATTTTCGAATCGACGAATGTAAACAAAGTGAACGGGTAGCTATCCGGCCGCCGCCGTCGCCGCCGAATCGGCGGGAATTTCTTACGCCCAAATCTATTAAATGCTGTCATATTTAACAGAATTACATACGCAATAAGTGAAATCTTATCAATTTAACCCTAAATCCGAAGCGAAATTCACGCTGCTGGCGCAAAGGCGGCGATATTAATATTTTCGAATCGACGAATGTAAAGTAAACAAGTCGCCGCCGTCGCCGCCGAATCGGCGTGAATTTCTTATGCCCTAATCTATTAAATGCAGTCATATTTAACAGAATTACATACGCAATAAGTGAAATCTTATCAATTTAACCCTAAATCCGAAGCGAAATTAACACTGCTGCCGTAAAGGCGGCGATATTAATATTTTCGAATCGATGAATGTAAACAAAGTGAATGGCTAGCTATCCGCACCGGCTAGTGCATTGGTGAATACCGATTGACCTAATTAACCTCCGCCGTTAACCCGTGGGGTACCTACCCAACAGCTAAGCCTAACCTCCAGCTAACCATACCCCGCGCTCATGAATACGGGCCCTCGTGGGTTTGTAGCGCTGGTATGGTTCTACCCGGAACCGTGCTTCCCGTGCGGGAGGTCATAGGTTCGAACCCCGACCGAGTCAAAACCAATGACTTACACATGTATGTACTTCTCGCTACCTAGCCTGGTGTTCGGCATACATAACATAGGATAGGTCAGGGACTGAATAGCACAGTATCAGGTTAATGTGACTAGAGTAGGATATCGATCGGGTGGCCTGGTCTACTACTATAATGTTGTCAGCAGTGCGCACTGTCACAACTTGGTACCCGGACTGATATGACCTTATATGTTTCTAGGACATTAACCCCCCCCCGCCCCCACCAAATAAACAAGCTATTATATCAGGACAATATTTGTCTGAGCGCAGCATTGTCCGTTAACTTAAAGACAAGAATTACTATGCATTTGCATGCCGTAGAAGAATTGACTAACTGCTATATCAGGACAACAGGGGTCTGTATGCAGAGTTGTCCGTGGAAAACAGATACTACTCTGTATTGGCCCCGTTCTGATATGACCTTAGATGTTGCCAGGACGTCAAACTCCAAAACCAACCAACTGCCATTGGCCTGGTGTATAACTATTATTGTCTATATGCTGCGAGGTAGGGCTAGGATACCACAGTATGTAGGTGTGGCATGTTTGTGTATGTCAGTGAGGGATGTAGGTGTCACGATACTCACCACGATACTGGCCAGTGGTGCAGCGCCCACCACACACACACACAGACACACACATACACAGACACAGACATAGGTGGGTGGTCAGGTGATCATGAGAGCTCACCACGATACTGGCCAGTGGTGCAGCGCCCACCACACACACACACACACACACAGACACACAGAGACACACAGAGACACAGATTAAGGTGGGTGGTCAAGTGACCATGAGAGCTCACCACGATACTGGCCAGTGGTGCAGCGCCCACCACACACACAGACACACACATACACACACAGACACAGACTCAGGTGGGTGGTCAGGTGACCATGAGAGATCACCACGATACTGGCCAGTGGTGCAGCGCCCACCACACACACATAGACACACACATACACACACAGACACACTCAGGTGGGTGGTCAGGTGACCATGAGAGCTCACCACGATACTGGCCACTGGTGGTGCGCCCACCACACACACAGACACACACACACACACATACTCAGTTGGGTGGTCAGGTGACCATGAGAGCTCACCACGACACTGGCCAGTGGTGCAGCGCCCACCACACACACACACAGACACACACACAGATTCAGGTGGGTAACTGGCCAGTGGTGCAGCGCCCACCACACACACACACATACACACACACACACACATACATACAGGCTCAGGTGGGTGGTCAGGTGACCATCCGAGCGTGACGGTAGGCAGTGAATAAACCACTTGAACTGATGTACTGAGACTTTCGTTGAGTCAACTCCTTTCTCTACTACACCGGAGACAGGTGTATGATGTGACAGTGGTGAGCCGGTTGGCAGATACACACCGGGTGGCGGCAGTAGGAGTGTGTGTGTGTGGGGGGGGGGGGGTTGTAATGGCCCGGTCACATACACGTTAGTGGACGTAGTTGAACGTAGTGGATGCTAACATAGTTGAACGTAGTTGAACATACTAGAGAAGCGCAGATGCCAGTACGTTCAACTACGTTTGACCACGTTCGACTACGTTCGACCACGTTTGACTATGGTCGACCACGTTCGACTACGTTCGACCACGTTTGACTATGTTCGACCACGTTTGACTACGTTCGACCACTTTCAACTACGTTCGACTACGTTCGACCATGTTCGACTACATTATCCTACATTCTACCATGTTCGACTACGTTCAACTACGTTCAACCACGTTCAACTACTTTCGACCACGTTCGAGGACGTTCGACTACGTTCGACTACGTTCGACTACGTTCGACTACGTTAGCTTGCACTACGTTCAACCACGTCCACTAACGTGTATTTGACCGGGCCTTTAAATAAAGGGTGCAGGTGGAGGTGGAGTGGGGGTGTGGGGTTGGGGTTGGGGTTGGGGTGGAGTAGAGGTAGTGGGGGTGGTTCGTCTGTTGTTTTACGTCCTAGCAACATCTAAGGTCATATCAGGGCGGGGAGTGGTAGTGGTGTGTGATCAGTTGTGATGGTGAATGGTATGGTGGTGTATGATATGATGGCGTATGATATGGTAGTGTGTAATGTGGTGGTGTGTGCTGTGGTGGTGTGTGCTGTGGTGGTATGTGATGTGGTGGTATGTGATGTGGTGGTGTGTGCTGTGGTGGTGTGTGATGTAGTGGTGGTAAGTGATGTAGTGGTGGTATGTGATGTGGTGGTGTGTGATGTGGTGGTGTGTTGGTGTGTGGTGTGATGGTGTGTGATGTGGTGGTGTTTGATGTGATGGTGTGTGTTGTGGGGTGTGATGTGTTGGGGGTATGTGATGTGGTGGTGTATGATGTGATGGTGTGTGTTGTGGTAGTGTGTGTTGTGGTGGTGTGTGTTGTGGTGGTGTGTGTTGTGGTGGTGTGTGTTGTGGGGGCGTGTGCTGTGGTGGTGTGTGATGTGGTGGTGTGTGGTGTGGTGGTGTGTGATGTAGTGGTGGTATGTGATGTAGTGTTGTGTGATGTGGTGGTGCGTGATGTGGTGGTGCGTGATGTGGTGGTGTGTGATGTGGTGGTGTGTGATGTAGTGGTGGTATGTGATGTGGTGGTGTATGCTGTGATGGTGTGTGTTGTGGTGGTGTGTGTTGTGGTGGTGTGTGTTGTGGTGGTATCTGATGTGGTGGTGTGTGGTGTGGTGGTGTCTGATGTAGTGGTGGTATCTGATGTAGTGGTGGTATGTGATGTAGTGGTGGTATGTGATGTGGTGGTGTGTGATGTGGTGGTGTGTGATGTGGTGGTGTGTTGGTGTGTGATGTGGTGGTGTGTGCTGTGGTGGTGTGTGCTGTGGTGGTGTGTGATGTGGTGGTGTGTGATGTGGTGGTGTGTGATGTGGTGGTGTATGATATGGTGGTGTATGATGTGGTCGTGGTATGATGTGGTCATGGTATGTGTGCTGAAATTAGCTGGTTATCTATGTTGTACAGATCCAACGGAGAGATTCACAGAGGCGTCCAAACCGACCTCACTCACTCATAACTGTGATTACCACTTTGACTTCACACTACCAACACCAAGCATTACAAGCCACATCATTTATACCCCTGTCACACTACGACGTAATGAGCGAACGTGACCCTAACGTGGTGATATTTCGTCATTACGTTGATGTACGTTGGATTACGTTATGATGACGTCATAATGACGTTAGACTGACGTCGAGCTACGTCATATTACGTCATATTACGTCGTGTTACGTCGAGTCACGTCGAGGTTTTGGACATGTTCAAAAATTTCGACGTAGCATGAACGTAAGGGTTTACGTTCGCCATACGTTCTGTTCACGTTCAGCGAACGTCAATGACGTTAAACGGACGTTAGGTAAACGTTCCTCACTACGTTCCACTACGTTCCACTCGTTGACCCACATTAAAGCCAGTGGAAACGTCGATGCGGCGTAATGGGAAAGTCAGGAGAACGTCAGGAGAACGTCAGGAGAACGTCAGGAGAACGTGCATTCAACGTACGTTCAACGTCTCACTCCTAGCTAACGTCATGTAACGTTCTTCTGGCGATGGAATAACGTTCATAACGTTCCGGCAGCGTCATTACGTTGACCTCTCTCGTTGAATGACGGTATCACTACGCTTTACCGACGTTACTCTCTCGTCCACTATGCTGCATCCACGTTCAACTTGTGCCCAAATTTGCATACTACGCCGAGAAGTTCAACGTTCTTCACGTTCTCCCTACGTTGACGTCGTTACGTCGTAGTGTGACAGCCCCTTTAGACACCTAACATGCCATATCTGGAAGCAATGCACATTTCTACATGGTGTCACCAGGCGCTGTGGTCTAATCGGTAGAGTGCAGGCCTCGCGTGCAGAAGCACAGGAGTTCGGCTCCTGGTCGAGTCAAACCAATGACTCATAAAACTGATACTTGTCGCTTCCTAGCCTGGTGCTCGCCATGAATAGGATAGGGCAAGGACTGGTTAGCTCGGTGTCAGGACAATGTGACTGAGTAGGATATCGGGTCATGGTGCTGGCAGCCTGATTATCCAGTGGGGCAAAACTATACAATCTCCATGAGTGTGCACTGTCACAAGTCGGTACCCGTCTTGATATGACCTTAGATGTTGCCAGGACGTAAAACTCCAATAAGCAACACATTGTCAAGCCACAGGACACCACATTGGCTTTCAATATCCGGGCAGACGCCGGGAGAATGAATTCCTAGAAGGGGTGGGTGGGGGCGGGTGTGGGGAGGATCATGGCGGGGAAGGGGGGGGGGGGAAGGGAGGGGAGGTTACTTTGTTAATTATTAGTTATTAATAACTTGTACTGTCCATCGACACTGCATCAATAAATGACAGCCAATCTAACGCAGCCGCCAGGTTATAGTGTGATTGATGATCTGTGTTGCAATTAAAATGGAATGTAGTAGACACACATAAGTTACCAGTAGCCTTTCCGCATGCGCAGTAATGTCACATTAGTCACCCCCCGCCCCCACATTAGTCACCCCTCATCCCCTCCACCCCTCGCCTCCCCCCTTCCCCTCCCCTCCCCCCTCCCCTCCCCATCCCTCCCACCTCCCCCTCCCAGACCATTTTCTAATTATTGTTATTGATTATACTACTATGAGTTGAGTGTCCATCTCCCATTTTGGTAGATTGTGGGTTTCAAACCCACGGGTTCGAACTCTGGTCGAGTCAAACCAATAACTTAAAAATTTCTACTTGTCGCTTCCTAGCTTGGCGCTCGGCATTATTAAGTAGGGCAAGGATTGGTTAGCTCAGTGTCAGGATAATGTGATTGTGTGGGATATCGGGTCATGGCGCCGGTGGCCTGGTCTCCCATTGGGGCAGCACTATAAAGTCGCCATGAGTGCACACTGTCACAAGTCAGTGCCCATCTAGATAAAGGATTCACCCGGTACTCGCAGTACATGGGTGAAGACCAGCCTTATATAAAAATGGTCGAAAAATCGGGCTAATGAAATGAGTCTTTATGAGAGCCTAATTTCACAAACTAAGAAGCAACATTTATTCTTTGTATATGTCTTCATATTTCCCCTCTACCTTTGAGTTGAAAAATATAATAAAACATTTGGTTTAATAAGATTTACCAGGTCATGGTGCCGGCAGCCTAGTTTCCTAGTGGGACAGCACTATAAAGTCGCCATGAGTGCGCACTGTCACAAGTCGGTACCCGTCTGATATGACCTTAGATGTTGCTAGGACGTAAAACAACAACAAACAACAAAATCCAGTTGGTCAGCACTATAAAGTGTACACACTGATACAAGTCGGTGCCTGTCATGACATGACCTTAGATGTTGCTAGGATGTAAGCCCTTAATAAACTAACCACTGTCAGTGACATTTGCTCGTCCTGGTGAGAGTTGGCCTTCTGTTAATAATATATACCTGTTTGGGTTGGTTTACTATGGGGTTTTTCATCCTGCCAACATCTGTGGCCGCAGCAGGACATGTACTGACGTGTGACAGTGCATGCGCGCTCCCGTGGAGACTTTATAGTGGCTCCCCCACTAGGATCCCGGGCGGTCAATATCCCACTCAGTCACAGTTCCAGTGTAATGTTGTATTATTTACATGAACAACCTAAATCATTTATTTAAAAAAAGAAAGAAAAAAAAGAGCCACGTATTTTCTCATGGCTTGTTTACTTCCACCAAGGTGGGAGAACAGAGTGACTTCCCACTATGTAGCCAGGTAAAACATATTGGGGGAAGGCAGTCACTAGCAAGAGTAGATAAACGATTCACCCTGTACTTGTGGTACACGGGTGAACGACAGCGTAGTGTAAATATGGGTGAAAATAGCTTTAGTATGGAACAGGAACTAGAAACTGTGGTTCCAGGATCAAATGGCTACATATATTGGCACAGAGTTGGTGAAATGTGAGAGAATGCAAAAAGACAAGATGGCGGCCATAGAATGCCATCAATTTCACCTTTAAATTGTATTAAATTACATGTTTTATTATATTTTTCACCTCAAAGGTATCGGGGAAATATGAAGACATATAAAAAGAATAATTGTTGCTTCTTAGATTGTGAAATTAGGCTCTCATTTCATTTCCCCGCTTTTTCGACAGCTTTTATATAGGGCTGGTATTCACACATGTACTGCTAGTCCAGGATGGATCCTTTATCTATAGCAAGAGGTGGTCGAACAGTCCACCATAGGGACCATCCTGCTACTTAACCAGCCAACCAGTCCATGCCATATCTAAACAATGCCGAGATACAATCAGAAGAAGAAAAGAAAGTATAAATTTTGACTTTCAGCTTTTGGTTGGAATCGGACAGGGATTGAACCCATGACCGTCAACAAGGGAAATCGGTCATTCTAACCCACTAGTCCACCCTGGAGGTGGGCTAGGCACCCTCTGATTTCGTACAAAGATACAGTAGCATCCTGTCTTCAGCGACTCCTGTGATAAGCGAACCCTTTCCATGTGCGAACAAGTTTTCAACATACAACATCTGTTTTTGTCTGATATGACTCTCCCTGTGATGACATGACACCTCCCATGCCTGGTCAATATTGGGCTGAATACAGAGTTGCCCGTTTAAGACACCTAGGTAGTGATGCGGATGATGCTTTTCACCACACCAGTGTAAAGCTTGTTTTTATTTAACGATGCCTCTAGAGCACATTGATTTTTATGATCGGTTATTGTATGTCAAACATATGGTCATTCTGACATATTTCTTTGGAGGAAACCCGCTTCCGCCACCTAGGCTACTCTTTCCAATAAGCAGCAAGGGATCTTTTATATGTACTTTCCCACAGACAGGACAGTACATGCCGCAACCTTTGATGATCTAGTTGTGGACCACTGGTCGAAACGGAAAATAACCCAAACTGCAAATGGGTCCACTGAGCAGGATCGATCGGATGACCCACACCTCAACAGGTGGACACTCTACTGCCTGAGCTATGTCCCACTCCCCACTTTTCGCCATGCCGTGCCATTGCTGTTCACTAAGCAATGGCGACCGAAGTACAGGTGTCAAGCCATAAATCAAAAGGACAAATGGTTTAGCCTGGTGAGTCCACTCTCAGTCTCATGGCATATTCACGTGGGTGACTGTAAATATTTATAAACCGCCACATCCCTGTTAACCCTGCCTCGACCGCATCATCGCCCCTAGCACCACCTGCTAGTAGTCAACTGTAACTAAGTGTCGCAGCGGCCGCTAAAGGCAGGGTGGGTGGGTGGGGGCGTCAGACGACATTTACTGCATCACACCAGGTGTGTAGAGATGGTTGGTTGTTGGTTGTTAGAGTTGCAGTGGGGCAGCACTATGAAGTCGCCATGAGTGCGCGCCGTCACAAGTCGGTTTCCGTCCTCATATGACTTTAGATGTTGTGGAGATGTAAAACCCCAACAAACAATCAAACAAGCGTTTGGCCGCAGCAGACATTTGACTGCAGCAGACATTTGACGGCAGCATACAACAGGTGTCTGCAGCAGACTACATTTGACTGGATCAGACAACATTTGACTGCAGCAGACGACATTTGACTGCAGCATACGACATTTGACTGCATCAGATGACATTTGTTGGCAGCAGATGACAGTTGTCTGCTGCAGACGACATTTGTCTGCTGCAGACGACATTTGTCTGCTACGGACAACATTTGTCTGCTACAGACAACATTTGACTGCAGCAGACGACAGTTGTCTGCAGCAGATTACATTTGTCTGCAGCAGAGAACATTTGTCTGCTGCAGACGACATTTGTCTGCTACAGACGATATTTGACTGCAGCAGATGACAGTTGTCTGCAGGAGACAACATTTAATTGCAACAGACGACATTTTATCGGAACACACAAAATTTTTCTGACGAAATTTAACTGCAGCAGGTGACAGGCGGCAGCCGTCCTGATTTGAGTATAGATGTTGCTAGGACGTTAAACCGCAACAAATAAATATATAGACAGGCGACAGTGACTGGGTTAGCCATGTGACACCTGCACATGCACAACTCACGCACCGGGAGCCCCAATCAGGGTGTGCTACTAAAAAATCGCCAAAAAGACATAAATAAAAATAAACTTATTGGATCATCAGTCAGTTTTTATTCATTTTGTTATTATAGAAAAATGCATTAGACGGGAACTTTCCCACAGAACAATTTCAGATTCCATTCTCTAGCTAGAACACTGGTGGATGAATTATTACTCAAGTACTCAATACCTGAAAAGAGAAGCCTGTGAATTATTGATAAATAGGTACCCGCGTCGATCCCATGATCACCCGCGTGAGAAGCGGGGACTCTAACCAATAAGCCATCATTTCCATCGATGAGGGTCCTGCTCCTGCTGGGTCCTGGTCTGTGCAAGGTTTAAACACCTTTAACAAACCTTGTTCTGATATGACCTTAGATGTTACTAAGACGTAAAACTCCAACAACCAACAACGAACCTTTAACAAACCAGGTCTGCAATAAAAGTCAAGAAAATAAACACACTCAAAACAACAGAAATGTTTAGTTCAACTAACAATGATTTTGTAAAGAGACAATATATATTTATCTGGAAAATGCCATTATAGTTCCAGTGTAATGTGTTTATGGTTACATTAGCATTCTAAGTCATCTGTTAAATAACCAAAAAACCCACACAATTGCTTGTGGCTTGTTTATTTCCATCAAGGTAGGAGAATATAAGTGAAATACCACTGCGTAGCCAGGTAAAACATAATCTCCAGTGGTGGGCGGGTGATCAATAGCAAGAGGTGGAACGGCCCACCATAGGGACCATTCCACTAGCATGCTGCCACGTGCTGGTACTCCGGACACAGCAACGTCCAGTCTAGCCGAGACTGCCACTGTGTGTGGTGGGGCCCGTAAGATGACTACTAAGTTAACATATATTAAACATTACTAAAATATCCCACACTGAGAAGCATTATTGTGCAGATGTCATCACTCCCTGGTGCTTCAGGAAAAAAACCAACATAAATGAATCAACTTAGATGGAAGCAAACCCCCACCTCAGCCAATTTTGTTTTTAAGACATTCCTATTAACCTACCACACGACCCTATTAATCTAACACACAGTCCGATTATCCTAACACAATCCTATTAATTGAAGACAATCATACTAACTTGGCACACAACTCTATTAACCTACCACACATCCCTCTTAACCAAACACACATTCCGATTAACCTACCACAATCCTATTAACCTAGCACAATCATATTAACTTGACACACAAACCTATTAACCTACCACACAACCCGATTAACCTACCACACATTCCAATGAACCGACCACGATCCTATTAACCTAACACAATCCTATTAACCTACCACACCACCCTATTAACCTACCACACAACCTTATTAACCGAACACACATTCTGATTAACCTACCACAATCCTATTAACATAAGGCAATCCTAGTAACCTACCACACAACCCTATTAACCTAACACATAACCATATTAACCTAACACACATTCCGATTAACCTACCACAATCTATTAACCTAATACAATCACACTAACTTGACACACAACCCTATTAACCTACCACACAACCAAACTAACCTAACACACAACCCAATTAACCTAACACACAACCCTATTAACCAACTACACACCCCTATTAAGCTAAAACACCACCCTATTAACCTAACACACAACCCCGTTAACCTAACATGCAATCCTATTAACCTAACCTTCAGCCCTATTAACCTCACACACAATCCTTTGAACCTAACACACAACCCTATTACACTAACTGAGAACCCTATTAACCTACCAAACCACTATATTAACCAAACTTACAACCATATTAACCTAACAGTAGCACACAACCGTATTGACCTAACATGCAAGTTACAACCCTATTAACCTCACACACAACCAGGCTAACCTACCACACAACACTCTTAGCATGTTAACCTACCAGGTCATCATCATCATGCTGTCGGTCGCAATGCGACAAAGACTGCTTTTATTTCTTAACCGCCACTATTTCGTGCGGTTGTGCATTTCATAAAAGCTGCTTGCAAAGTGTTGAAGTGCTGCTGGCTTTTGCAAGTGACTAGCAGCACTCTCTTGGGGAGCAAATAGAGGTCTCATACCAGCAATAACACGTCAAGATACTTGGTACACAGCCTTATTAACCTACCACACAATCCAGGTAACCCCCTATTAACATACAATATAATCATATTAACTACATACACCTCTTAGTCTTAGCATGCACACTTCCTCTTTAACCTAAATACACATAACTCCTCTTAGTTTCAAATCACACATAGATGTCTGGATATGTGTCCTGTTTAAATTTCATTGTCTGATCCTCTTGAGTTTCTGCCTTTTTATTTAAAGTTGCCTAGTCCAATGGTTTTGAGATTCTGTCATTTTCTGAGATAAATATATTATGTTGATACCTATAATTGACTTTCCTTTAGTTTGAACTGAGTTTTATTTTAAATGGTTAACTTTTGAGATATTTAAAGTGCAAATGTACAATATTAATTTGGCAAGCATGCCAAAACTTAGATAAAAGATTCACCCCGTACTTCCAGTACAGGGGTGAAAACCAGCCTTATATCAAAACGGTCGAAAAATCGGGCTAATGAACTGAGTCTTTATGAGAGCCTAATTTCACAATCTAAGAAGCAACATTTATTCTTTGTATATGTATTTATGTTTACCCGCTACTTTTGAGTTGGAAAATATAATAAAACATATACTTTAATGCAATTTAAAAGTGAAATCGACGGCGTTCTCTGGCCGCCATCTTGTCTTTTTGCATTCTCTTCCATTTCAGCAACTCTGGTGTGATATAAGTAACCATTTGACACTGGTGCCAGGCATTCTACTTCTTGTTCCATTCTAACACTATTTTCTCCCGTATTTATATAAGGCTGGTCTTCACCCATGTACTACAAGTACCGGCTGAATCTTTTATCTAGCCAAAACTCAGACACCAGAGGCTTCTGCAGTAACATGTCCTATTAAATTGGCTCGGTATCCCCTTCTACGTGGTGACAAATATTTGATAAGTGCACCAGTGTCTAAGTTAGATATGTAGAATCAAGTCTAGATTATTGTTTTGATTTGAAAAATTTGATGTTTTCATCGGACTATGCAACTTTAAAGATAAATATATTAGGTTGATCATTATAATTCAACCAACGCGACACAAGTACAGTATAAAGTAGCATTTATTGATTTTTTCTTACTTGTTACATTATGCCTGGTACACACGTACCGTTTGTGCGCACACACCCTCCCATATACGATCGAAAACTGCCCGTTTCGCCCACAAAAATCGCTTGGTGTGCGCTCCCCGCGCACACCTAGCGATTGCGATTCGCGTATAAAACTCAGTTTTTAGGGCTAAAAGGGGCCGATTACGATTGCGATTCGCGATTCGAAAAATGAATCGGCCCGTTTTCAGTTTTAAACGGGTCGGGTCGAGTCGCGAGTTTTAGTGCGCGAATCGTAAACGGGAGGTGTGTACTAGGCATTAGTCTTAATTTGTGATTTTTTCAATAGTTTGAGGATCCCAGGCACTAACCCAATGAAACAGTATATAGTTGGGTGGGGGGGGGACGGTAAATCTGAACCTTATAGACACGTCCTCCCACTCCAGGTGCTCCGGTCGAAGTGTTTGTAAAGCTACTACGTCATAGTTTAGTTATAAGTAAATTACACCAGGTGGCAGCTCAATTGGCAGAGATTATTAGTTCCAGGTAAGACTATATAGATGGCGCAGATGGTCGCGTCCATAGAAAGAGATGTACATGTTTCACGGGTTAAATTACCCATGTTGATAGTGTAGTGGTCTGCACTGACCTCTCAGGCAAGTAACCACATAGACGGGTAGGCGTGGGGAGTGTGTTGATATCAGGGAGCCTAGGTGGTGTAATGGTTAGCACACTGGCCCGGAATGCAAAGAGATGTGGGTTCGAGTCCCGCTCTAGGCACAGTATTTCCCATTTTCATCACCCCCACGACACTGGTTGCCGTGATCAGGATCCTGTACAAGCTTTGCGCTGTATGGTTGTTGAACCTACCCTGTGTATGTATGTGTTAGTGCATTGCCTGTATGTATGTAATTGTAAGCATTACAAGACTTACAATTCCAGGGGGACGAGTGTAGTGGTCTCCACAGACCTCTCAGGCAAGTAACCACATAGACAGGTAGGCGTGGGGAGTGTGTTGATATCAGGGAGCCTAGGTGGTGTAATGGTTAGCACACTGGCCCGGAATGCAAAGAGATGTGGGTTCGAGTCCCGCTCTAGGCACAGTATTTCCCATTTTCATCACCCCTACGACAATATCAACATTGACAATGTACTTCACTTTAGTTTGAAGTAACTTTGGAGATATTTAAAGTGAAAACATGCCAAGTTAATTTTGGTGTGCACATTGATATTCTCTCAGCATGGCTTTCAGTAGTAACAGGTTCAACAAAGTTAACTAAAGGGGCTGTCACATTAGGGTTTTTTGCAGGAGCGTATGGCGGCGTAAGCGCGTTACGTCATATACGTCGGCATACGCCGTATACGCTACTCATACGCTATGCATACGCTACTCATACGCTACTCATACGCTGCCAGATGCCGCCAGATGCCGGCGTATGTGAAGCGTATGAGGCATACGCCGCCATACGCTTTCATAAATCCGTCCGTCCAAATTTGTTTGTGCATGCTCAAAAAAACTCGACCTATGAGGGCGTATGGCCCATACTGTCAAAAAATGTCACAGCACGCTCCCATACGCTCCCATACGCTCCTCATACGCTCCTCGTAGGTTCCACATACGCTCAAAACCACCCGAAAGGTCACCAAATGTCATCATAGGCCGGCACGCGGAGGACCTACGTAGGTTTTCAATACGTTCCCGCCATACGCCGTAATGTGACAGGGCCATAAATACTCCATTCCATGCACCGGGCATCGGTAGAGCACAGGCCTCGCGTGTGGAAGATCGGGAGTTCGCGAGTTGGGTTCCCGGTCGAGTCAAACCAATGACTTAAAAATTGATACTTGTCGCTTCCTAGCCTGGTGCTCGGCTTTATTAGAATAGGGCAAGGACTGGTTAGCTCGGTGTCAGGATAATGTGACTGAGTGGGATATCGGGTCATGGTGCTGGCAGCTTGATTTCCAAGTGGGGCAGCACTATAAAACAGCCATGAGTGCATACTGTCACAAGTTGGCACCTGTCCTGATATGACCTTAGATGTTGCTAGGACGTAAAACAACAACAAACAAACCATTCCATGCAGCATCAAATCTTTACTTGGAGCGCCAGTATCTAAGTTAAATATGTTAAATCAAATTTAACTAAGTGTTTGGGTTTAACAAATTTGATGCTTTCATGATGAGGGTGAGTTCATATTTGTGTAATTATGTG
Source organism: Branchipolynoe longqiensis (assembly GCA_030323885.1). Lineage (NCBI taxonomy): Eukaryota > Metazoa > Annelida > Polychaeta > Phyllodocida > Polynoidae > Branchipolynoe > Branchipolynoe longqiensis. The sequence continues at coordinate 40,497,560 of CM059197.1, forward strand.
CATTATTTATACACTGTGCATGACGCAATCAAATTGTTTTGTTCTCATGCATGAATTCCGATGGTGAGTAGCACAGACGAGTAAGGCTTGAGAACAGATGGATGTTGTAATCATATATCACCCGACGCGGTGGCCTAGTCGGTAGAATTCAAGCTTCCCGTGCGGAAGGTCGGTAGTTCGATTCCCGGTCGAGTCAAAGCAATGACTTACAAAATTGGTAGGTACTTGTCGCTTCCGACCCTTGCACTCGCCATTATTAGGATAATGCAAGGGCTGGCTGGCTCAGTGTCAGGATAATGTGACCGAGTGGGATATCGGATCAGAGTGTCGGCATCCTGATTTCCCAGTGGGGCAGCACTATAAAATCGCCATGAGTGCGCACTGTCACAAGTCGGTACCTATCCTGATATGACCTTAGATGTTGCCAGGGTGCAACACTCCAACAAACAAACAACCAAACAAACAGTCATATATCACATATCACATATCCCGTCGTGATATGACCTTAGATATTGCTCGGACGTAAAGCCCCAAACAACCAAACAAAATCATTCCTAATTGCACATAATTTGTTTAACCTACAAGTACTACATTGCACATAACCATTTAAGCTGTCACTGAAGCCAGAACCCGAGGACCAGTGTGGCATAAGACACCGGCACTCTGCGGCAGTTGACTGGTACCCTAGCCCGGTTTGTGGGTGTGCGCGCATGTGTGTGTTGGCAGCAGCAGAGCGGTGCTGGAGCGACTGTCCCCACTAACCCCCCCAGAGACCAGTGCAGCCTCGCACAAAGCCGGCATTAAAACTTGATGGTGGAGGGAACAAAACACGAGAATAAGTTATCAAATGTTCTCAAACATGTAGTCCCAGGGGGTGGGTCTCCCCCCCCTCCTGCCGTCCACATTACCCCCCCCCCCCTCCGCCCATTGCCTGCCCCACCTCTCCCCGCCCACTCCGCATGTGTTAACTTCTCTCAGGGACAATACTTTCTCCCTCTTCCCCCACCCTCCATCTTTCTCCCCTTCTCCCTCCCCTCCCCTCCTACCCATCCATTCCCTGCGCTGCCCGCCTTCTCCTCAGCCCATCACTCTCCCCTCCATCCCTCCATCTCCCTCCCCTCCTTTCCTTCACCTCTCCTCTTTCCCATCATCTCCTCCCCTCCTCCTCCCCTCTTTCTTCGTTCTGTCTCTCTTCCTTCTTCACTCATTCTGACCTTATTCTGACCTTATTCTGACCATATTCTGCCCTCCTTTTTGCCCCGATTCTGCCCTCCTTCTGCCCTCCTTCTGCCCTCCTCCCCTCCTTCTCCCCTCCTTCTCCTCTCCTCCTCCCCTCCTCCTCCCCTCCTCCTCCTCTCCTCATCCCCTCCCCCTCCCCTCCTCCTCCCCTCCTCATCCCCTCCTCCTGCCCTCCTCTTACCATCCTCCTGCCCTCCTCCTGCCCTCCTCCTCCCCTCCCACTCCCCTCCTCTTCCCCTCCTCCTCCCCTCCTCCTCCCCTCCTTCTCCCCCCCCCCCTTTCCCCCTCCTTTTCCCCTCCTTCTCCCCTCCTTCTGCCCTCCTTCTGCCCTCCTTCTGCCCTCCTTCTGCCCTCCTGCTGCCCTCCTTCTGCCCTCCTTCTGCCCTCCTTCTGCCCTCCTTCTGCCCTCCTTTCCCCTCCTTCTTCCCGTATTCTCCCTCCTTCTCCCCCTTCTCCCCCTTCTCCCCCTTCCTCTCCCCTTCTCCCCTCCTCCTCCCCTCCTCCTTCTCCCCTCCTTCTTCCTTCCTTCTCCCCTCCTTCTTCCTTCCTTCTCCCCTCCTTCTCCCCTCCTCCTCCCCTCCTCCTCCCCTCCCCCTCCCCTCCTCCTCCCCTTCTTCTCCCCTCCTCCTCCCCTTCTTCTCCCCTCATTCGCCCACACCTCCCCTCCCCCTCCCCTCCTCCTCCCCTTCTTCTCCCCTCCTCCTCCCCCTACCTTCTCCCCTCCTCCTCCCCTCCTTCTCCCCTCCTTCTCCCCTCCTTTCCCCCTCCTTCTGCCCTCCTTCTGCCCTCCTTCTGCCCTCCTTCTGCCCTCCTTCTGCCCTCCTTCTGCCCTCAGTTCCCCTCCTTCTTCCCTTCTTCTTCCTCCTTCTCCCCCTTCTCCCCCTTCTCCCCCCTTCTCCCCTCCTCCTCCCCTCCTCCTTCTCCCCTCCTTCTTCCTTCCTTCTCCTTCTCCCCTCCTTCTCCCCTCCTTCTCCCCTCCTTCTCCCCTCCTTCTCCCCTCCTTCTCCCCTCCTTCTCCCCTCCTTCTCCCCTCCTTCTCCCCTCCTTCTCCCCTCCTTCTCCCATCATTCTCCCCTCCTCCTCTCCTCCTCCTCTCCTCCTACTTGTCGCTACCTAACCTGGCGCTTAGCATTAATAGGATAGGACAAGAACTGGTTCGCACAGTATCAGGATAATGTGTCTGTGTGGGATATCGGGTCATAGTGCCAGCAGCCTGGTCTCCCAGTGGGGCAGCACTTTAAAGTCACCATGAGTGCGTGCTATCACAAATCACTACCCATCGTGATTTGACCTTAGATATTGCTAGGATGTAAAATAACAAAAACCAAACAAACTTCCAAAATTTTGATCACTGCTTACACGCTGCTCGTCACCACGCCCCCTCACCATCACCCACACCACCTGCCACCCCCAACCTCACCCCACCTGCCACCCCCAACCTCACCCCACTTGCCACCCCCAACCTCACCCCACCTGCCACCCCCAACCTCACCCCACCTGCCACCCCCAACCTCACCCCACCTGCCACCCCCAACCTCACCCCACCTGCCACCCCCAACCTCACCCCACCTGCCACCCCCAACCTCACCCCACCTGCCACCCCCAACCTCACCCCACCTGCCACCCCCAACCTCACCCCACCTGCCACCCCCAACCTCACCCCACCTGCCACTACTCCCCCACACCTCCTATTCTTCTCCTCCTATTAGCCTCCTGCCACCCCTCCCCACCTTCAACCACCCTTCTAGATAATACTTGCCCAGGCCCTCCAGGTGTGCAATGATAATCCTCCAGGGTTTCCTCCTGAGTTGAGTTTGACGTGTGCAGGAGGTGGAGGAGGTGTGGTAGGCCTGCTTCACTACTAGTTCGCTAACAAACCCGAAGCTGAACCAGAGTGTTCTACCGGGTTGATCTTCAGACGCTTGGAATTTCTGTAATCCATATTTGCGTGTGAGGTTCTTTATTTATAGTTGAGTGAATTGACACTTCTTTTTTTTGTTGGAAAATGGGTTTATTCTTTAGAATAATACATTTGTCAGTTCCGACTGGGGATATTAGCTGTTATTTGCAGAAATCATTTCAATGATGAATAAATGAGTGAATGAGAACGAGATGAGTGATGGAGAATGATGTACATCGCTACTTTTTGATTGATGACAGCGCTGTTAAAGTCAGCACCATGACGGGTTGCCTAATGTAAATAAACAGTGATGGTGAGTTTCATTGGTTAAGTGCCTGTCACACCTTACCGGATTGAGCAACGGACATAACCGGACAAAGAATTTCTAGTCCGGTGGTGTTTGGTATCAAAATGTATCGAAATGTGTCGAAATGTTGCGCTATCGGGTCAAAGGCCGCCAGACGAAATGAAAGCTAAACAGACATGAAACGGTGAACCAACGGGTGAAAACCGAATGTCAAATGGACGGACCAAACATGAACCGGACATGTACTGGACTGTCTACGTCATGTGACAGACGCGCTAAATACATATAAAGAAAGCCAGTGGACTGAATTCCCTTCAACGGACTATTCAGGAAGCTAACCGGATGTTACGGGTGGGTACATGAACCAGACAAAACAGACTAAACAAACTTAAACCGGACAACAACTGTACACAGCAGTCTGGCGGCATCCGTTCCAAGTTTTGTGCATGTTCAAAACTTGCCACCAGACCCCACTGGACACCACTGGACAGAGAACGGAAACACTGGATGCTGACCATATATAAACCGGACATTGACATATTTCACCGGACTGTGTCCGGTTTCTTTCCATTTCCCCAATCCGGTAAGGTGTGACTGGGCCTTTAGATTCTGTCGCGCATATGAGGAAACACGCATTAAAGTTGTGTCGTTGTTGGTATTATATCTGTAGCGGCTTGGCATTTGGCAGTAGTAGGCAGTTGGTGGCAGGAGAAGGCGAGATAGGGTCCTAATGTTGGTGGCGGATGGGTGGAGGGATGGTGAGAGTGGGTGCCATGTCCGGGGCAGGTAGTAGGATGGTTCTCACCAATCAACGAGACTGTAACCGGGCGTCTCTCTGACTGTTAGGTTTAGATGTGGGGGGGGGGGGTCATGGTGTAGACGGCAAGGCACATTATCAGGGGAAGCACTATGACTGCACACTGTGCAGTCATAGTGCTTCCCCTATTAAATTGACTTATTATTCCTTGTATGCTGCCAATAAATGCAAAATGAGTGCAGCAGTATCCACATCAAATATGTTGGATCAAATCAAGGTAAACAATTTGGTTTAGATTGTTTGTTTGTTGTTGTTTTACGTCCTAGCAACATCTAAGATCATATCAGGACGGGTACTGACTTGTGACAGTGCACACTCATGGCAACTTTATAGTGCTGTCCCACTGGGAAACCAGGCCGCCAGCACCATGACCTGATATCCCACTCAGTCACATTATCCTGACACTGAGCCAACCAGTCCCTGCCATATCCTATTAATGTCGAGTGCCTGGCTAGGAAGCGACAAGTGTACATTTTTAAGTCATTGGTTTGACTCGACCAGGGTTCGAACGCACGGGCCATTTGGTTTAGAAGATTTGATGCTTTTATAGGATTATGCAACTTTAATGGGACTGAAACCAACATTTAATAGAAGATCATAAGTAGGTTCCAAGAGGAGGATATTTAAAAAAAAGCAGCGTCTCTTGACAAATTTAAATCTGTCCTTAAGACTCACCTGTTTGGGGCAGCTTTTTAATGGTAAATGAAATTTTGATACATCTTTGAACTATTGTAACCAAGTAGTAAATATGCGATAACCATAGTTTGATTGTACCATGCCTTAGAATGGCTCCTGCTAGTGAGGCTGCTCTAGTAAATCTCCATCGTTATTATTATTTTTTGCTGAAGATTTATACTGCCTATCATGGATAAGCCTGAATAGGCTTGTTTTCACCATTAGACAGTTTGTCGATAGAAAGCCCGAGCCTACACTTTTACCGACCCAAGGGATTTTTAACCTCCCACACCACATAGAAATGGTATGAGAGCAACTGGCCTTTGATGACGCTGTAAGTTATACACAGCGGTGGAAATCCAAATTGGCAGATATGGGGGCATGGGGAATCGAACCACCGACCTTCAGATTAGTAGTCCGACCTAGAAAAAAGTCAGACACTCTAACCACTCCGCCACAGAGAACACCATATTATTAACATAGGCGAAGGGCTATTTGTTAGTAGAACACCTGTCAGGGGTGTCGGTGGCTGCTGGAGGCTGGGGGAGGGGGTGAGTGCCGGGGGGGGGGGCAAGGGAGAAGCTCACAAAGCTAACCCCCTCAACCACCCCCCCCCCCCATGCATATTTCACGCGCATCACCCTGCGTATTCCCGGGCTTTTATGCGCAATACAAACGCTAGGTGGCTCTGTTGTTTCCGTCGCCATTATTTCAACCAGTGAGAGGGACATCTCGCTGTGTCTCGGAGGGGAACGCGAGTCTTTGTGAGATTACGCGGGACCGTCGCAATGGATTGTGGGGAGAGAGAGGGAGGGAGGGAGGGAGGGAGGGCGCGGTAGGGTGGGATAGGGTGGGGCAATAGAGATGGGGGTAGGAGGACGCGGGGGGGGGGGTGCTGTGAATGGGTCGAGCGAGTGAATAGGGGGAGAGTGTCACCATTAGTTTGTCGATTATATTTCAGGGATAATAGGGAGATTCAATTGTCCGCCATATTATTTTTTTTTGTGGGTAAGGTATTTATTCATCTGAATATGACATTTGTCAGCACCGGAGCACTGGTCTTCCGTCCATCTTACTATTGGAATTGACAGTCTGATGCGCGGCAAGGAAGGACGAGAAAGCGGATGTGGAAAAAGAGGGCAGTTTATTCATTTAAGTGCCCGAGGGTATCATGAACATAGTGGTGGTAAATATATCAAAATGAGGATAATAGGTAATCAATGTAATCAAATGCATGCTCATGAAATAATGTCAGTGTCAATGTCAGTGGTTGGTAGGTGGGCCCGAGGAGCCCTCAACCGGATAGTGGAGAGTTGGTGTATAGGGATGGTGGGTGGGGAAAAAGATGTGAGGAGTGCAGAGTGTGGAGGCAGGAGGGCGAGTGACAGGAGGAGAGGGCTGGAGGCGGTTATAAGGGAAGCGGAAAAGGGGGGGGGGGGGGGGTTAGGTAAGGAGGGACTGGAGGACAGCGGGGGGGGGGGGGGAGAGAGAGAGAGGGGGGGGGGGGGGGTCCTCCCTCGCCTCGCATCAACCGCAATGCGAGCATTACGACCGATGCGCGGCAAGGAAGGACGAGGAAAGCGGATGTGGAAAAAGAGGGCAGTTTATTCATTTAAGTGCCCGAGGGTATCATGAACATAGTGGTGGTAAATATATCAAAATGAGGATAATAGGTAATCAATGTAATCAAATGCATGCTCATGAAATAATGTCAGTGTCAATGTCAGTGGTTGGTAGGTGGGCCCGAGGAGCCCTCAACCAAGATGGAGGAGAGGGCTCGAGGGGCCGCCGAGGGGGCGAGGCGGGGCACGTAGGCGTGGACCGCCTCAGAGGTCCAGGTGCCCTGGGCCATGATGTCGGAGATGTCGACCCCGGCGGCATGGCAGGCCTGGGCGGCGCCCCGGCGGAGGCTGTGGAGGGTGAAAGCGTCGGCCCCCCGGACACCTCGGGCGTGAAGGGCGCCTCGCATGAGGGCGGTGAGTGTGCGAGGGTCGAGGGGCCGGCCCGAGGGCATGATGAAGGCCGGGGCGCCGGAGGGCGCGGGGGTCTGCCGAGTCGCCGCGTTCCAGGCGGCGAGGGGGCAGAGGCCCGGCCTCGGGCAGGCAGGGACGAAGAGGGCGACGGCGCCCGAGGGCGCGGATATGGTCTTGGACGTCCTGACCGTGACCCGGAGGCCGCCGGGGGCAGGAGCGACGTCGCCGCGGGTGATGGTTGTGAGGGCCCCCCCAGCCCTCGGGACTCGGCGACAGCAGGTTGGACTGCCGCAGCATGCCGAAGTACCCGAGGAGGAGGGCGGCGCGAGGGGCGAGGGAGGCGTCTCCCGCGAGGGCGAGGTGAGCGATGACGAGGGCAAGCAGCGGGGGCGTCAGAGGAGGCGCCTGGCGGGGCGCGTGGGTGGAGGCGCGTTCGCCGCCTCGGGAGACGTCCCTCGCGAGGGCAGAGTCGAAGGGGGCGGTCGGGCCCCCGGCCGCCCCGGTCCAGGTCCGGGCCCCGGAGATGGCGTTTTTGACGGAGGCCGGGGCGAGGCCGCGGGCGTAGAGGGAGGCGGTGTAGGCGGCGATCTGGAAGTCGGTGGGGGCGAGGGGGGCGAGCCCTCGGGCCACACAGTAGCCGACGTAGTCGCGGGCCTGGCGCCGGCGGTTCCTCCATGTCGAGGGAGCCAGAGACGCGAGGCGTAGGCGGGCGACATCGTCCACCTCGGCCGAACTGAAACCTGAATCAGAGGCCGGGGTTAAAGGGGAATGCGTCGTGTGATGGGGCTACGCTGCGGAGCCCGAGGCGGGCGGCGCCCGCGCGGGCCACCTCGGCCCAGGGTCCGTCGAGGTGGGCGCGGCTGAGGGCGTCGGCGAGGACCAGCTCGGCCCCGGGCTTGTGGAGAATGGTGAGGGTGAAACTTCGGGTCGCCGCGAGGAGCCAGAGCTCCCGGGCGCAGGTCCCGAGGGTAGGGTCGCGGGGCGCGGCCCGAGGAGAGGGAGGCGGCGGAGGCCATGTTGTCGGTGTTAATGACGATGGTGGCCCCCGCCACCTCCTCCGGGAGGAGGGCGCGGAGTGCAACCACGAGGTTGACGGCCTCCAACTCGTGAATGTCGGGGAACCGCGCCCGGAAGTCGAGGGTGTACCCTCGGGCGTAGCAGTGGGTGGCGGAGTAGGCCCCCCCGCCCGTGAGGCAGGAGTCGCACTCTATGACGTGGACGCGCCCTGCCGGGGCGCGGAGGAGGTGGAGGCCGTTGGAGGCCCGGCCGTAGAGGGCGAACCACCTCAGGTCCCGGAGGGCGTCGTCGTCGAGGGTAAGGGAGGCGCAGCCGAAGCAGCGCCGGAGGGCCCCGAGGAGGCGACTCATGAACCTCCGGGCGGGGAGCACACAGCTACCCACGTGGTTCAAGCGCCCGAGGAGGCTCTGGAGCTCGCGTCTGGTCACGGCTGGGGATGTGAGGCGGGCCTCGCAGGAGGCGACGAGGTCGTCGACTTTGTCGGGGGCGATGCGCACCGTCATGGCCTCGCTGTCGAGGGCGAAGCCCAGCCAGGTGAGGCGGACAGCGGGGGGGTGGCACTTCCCGGGGGCCACGTCGAGCCCGAGGGCGGCGGCGAGGGCGAGGAAAGCGTCGAAGCCCTGGCAGGCCCTGAGGTAGGAGGCCTCGCACCCGACAAAGTCGTCCACGTAGACGAGTGTGTGGAAGCCGTCGCGCCTCATGATCCAGGCGACGGCTGCCGTGACCCGGACACATGCGGCGCCCGAGGAGCGGCAGCCGAAGGGGAGGGCAAGGTCGACATATATCCTCTGGTTGAGGGTTATGCCATATAGAGGGCAGGCGAGGGGGTCGGCGCGGAGCTGCCGGTATGCCCGGGAGATGTCGGCGGACCAGAGGTAGGCGCCGGAGCCCTCTCCCGTGAGGCGGCGCCCGAGGTCGGCGACGGAGGGGAGGGTGTAGGAGTGGGGCTTCCCGAGGTATTCCCGGCGAGGGATGCCGGCGTTGACACTGGCGCCGGGGGGGAAGGAGAGGTCGACGATGACCCGCCTCTTGCCCGGGTCGGATTTGGGGCGGGTCATCATGGGGGAGACCTGGGTCCAGGGGGTGAAGGGGGGGGTGGTGAAGGGGCCCGCGAGGGCGCCGAGGGCGAGCTCGGTGGTTATGAAGGCCTCTATATGGGGGGCGTGCTCAGGGGCCTCGCGGTGGTTGGTGAAGGTTGGGCGGGGGGGGGAAGGGGCGGAGAAGTTGGCGGGGAAACCGAACTCGAGGAGGTCGAGGAGGGCGGGGTCGGGGTAGTCGCGGAGGCGGTCACGCCAGGCGGGGATGTGGAGGCCTGAGGGGAGGGGAATGCGGGCGGCCAAAAAATTAGGGAGGCCCGCTTCCCTGAGTGCGTTGTATGCGCGGATGAATGTGGGGTAGCGGGTCCAGACCTCCTTAGAGGCGTGGGGCCAGATGGCGAGGAGGGTGGGGCGGTATTGGTGGGGGGAGGGGCCGCATGAGGGGGCGGCGGGGAGGGTGTCTTGTATATGTGGTTGTACGACGTCAGAGATGTGCTCGCTTAGGTCGTGGTGGGGGGGGGGGGTGGGGGGGGAGGTGGGGGGTGGGGGTATGGGGGAGGAGGAGCGGTAGGGGAGGTCGAGGGGGGCGGCGAAGGAGGTGGGGGAGGGGGGGGGTGTGGGGGGGTCGGGGTGAGGGGGGAGGCCGGGTAGGAGGGTGAGGTAGGCTGTGTCGGCAGGGGAGGGGGTGGGGGGGCGGGAGGGGGGGGAGGGTTGGGGAGGGAGGCGAGGGCGGTCAGTTGGTGCGGGTGTGGGGGGGGGCGGCGGGGCCTGTGGTTAGGCTGGGGTGGGCGGCCGGGTGGTCGGCGGAGATGAGAGCCGGGTGGTCGGCGGAGATGAGAGAGGAGTGGCGGTTTTGCGCGGGGCTGCCGGGAGAGGGCGGGTCTGTTGGGCCGCGGCGGGGGGCGGCCGGGGGGAGGGCTTTGAAGCCCGGGGTGGCGTTAGTGGCTGGGTGCTCTGCAGGCGGGCGTGTGTGGGGGGGCGGGGAGATCTGAGGGGAAGCGGTTTGGGCGCCCTGTGGTGCGGGCGGGCCGGGCGGATGGGGAGATGTGAGGCGGCGAGATGTGAGGCGGTGAGATGTGAGGGTGGTCGGTTGTGGGTGCGTGTGGGTCGGCATGGGTGGGTGGGTGGGGCCGGCTGGGTCCCTCCGGGCCGGGCTGGAGGGGGCGGCGGACTAAAAATCCGCCGCGGGGGCGGACCCCCCCCGGTCTCGGGTCCTTTTACTGTTGCACACGGCCTCTGAGTGCATGGTGAGGAATTTGCGCACGTTGGCGCAATATGCGCACGTGTGTCGATACCTCGACGCCCCCTCCCCGTGGCACTCGCCGGCGCCTGCCCGGTCGCATGAGGCAGGGTCACGGTTCCAGGAGGGGCAGGGGGCGCCGTGGCTTTCCCGGAGGTATGGGATCCTTGTGTCGGTCTGGGGGCGGGGGGGGAGGAGGGGTCTGGGGGCGGGGCGGGGGGGGTCGGAGTGGGCGCGGGCGGGGGTGGAGAGGGGGGCTGTGGGGGTGGTGAGGGCCTCCATCCGGAGCATGTTGATGGCGGCGGGGTCGTGCCATCCGTGGGGGAGCCTACCGTCCGCGATCCAGGTAAATACCGTCTCAGAATAACGGCGGACGGTAGCCCAGGGGTGGACGAGATTGTCCCGGTGTATGGTGAGGGCGTGGTGGCTGAGTCCGGGAAGGGAGTGGGCGGGGAAGGCGGGGTGCACCTCCAGCATGCGGAGGGCGAGGGAGTACTCGTCCTTGGTGGCCTCCCCCCGCTTCACCGCCTTCCTCTCCGCCCCCCGCTCGATGAGATCACAGGGGAATATATAGTGGGGCGAAATACCTTTGCGTCGGCCGGCATTGTGCGTGTCGGCCGAGTCGAGGATCTCGCGGACGGCATCTGCGGCGGAGGTGGCAGAGTGGGCGTGGGCGTCGCGGTAGTGGAGTGGAGGCGGCGCCTCCGAGGGGTGAGAGGCGGCTGCCCCTCCCCTGGTGAAGCGGAGGTAATCCGGATGGATGGCCCCTGGAGCTGCCGGCAGGGGCGGCGGAGGCGGGTGAGCCCCGCCCACGGTATGGCGGGCCGTGCGGGCGGGCTCAGCCGGGTGGGGCGGCGCCGGCGGGGGCGCGGCGGCCGGAGCGGGGGCGTGGTGGGCGTGGTGGGGCGCGGCTCCGCGCCCATCCCGGGCGTCGATCACGTCGAGTCTCGCGGTCATGCGCTCCAAGGCCGCGACCGTGTCGAGCAGCGTGGCTTGCATGGTGCGCCCCCATTCCGAGGGGGGGTCGCCGGGGGCGGTCCGCGGGAGCGGGGCGGCCTGAGGGGGCGAGGAGGAGGCGGACGAGTGAGTCGAGCCGGTCGATCCTGCGTCTGATATGCGCTGGGCCTCGCGGCGGGCGGCGCGCCTCCCCCGGCCTCGTCCGTTAGGCATGGTGCGGTGCTTGGAGAGTAAAAGCCAAAGAAAAAGATGTGAGGAGTGCAGAGTGTGGAGGCAGGAGGGCGAGTGACAGGAGGAGAGGGCTGGAGGCGGTTATAAGGGAAGCGGAAAAGGGGGGGGGGGGGGTTAGGTAAGGAGGGACTGGAGGACAGCGGGGGGGGGGGGGGGAGAGAGAGAGGGGGGGGGGGGGGGGGTCCTCCCTCGCCTCGCATCAACCGCAATGCGAGCATTACGACCAAATAATCTAAGTCTGGTCAGTGCTGTATTAGTTACAGCACTGATCCTGTAGAATTATGGGAGGGGCTCAATGAATTTTTCGTCTTTTGCATGTTTGCACATTAGTGCCATCAGGTGTACATCCCTTCATTCTGAGAGAGTATCCAATTTGGCTTTCTTGTGCAGTTCAGCCAAACTGAGTGTCTTGCCTTGGTAAACTGTTCTCAGTGCTCAGTTCTGAATTCTTTGCAGTTTGATCTTTTGTTGTTTTGTTAAGAGCTCATATATGATGTCATTGTAATCTATATCAGGCAATATTGTAGTCTTGTACAGGAGCAGTGCAGTGATTCTGTGTGCTTTGAAAAGCTGCCTTGCCAGGTGAAAGCATCACATTTTCGAAAACCCAAAACACTTACCTAGATTGGATTTGACATATGCAACGTAGATAGTGGTGCACTCATTAAGATACTTATTGTTGCTAAAGGCGCTGTCACACTTTACCGGATTGAGGATACGACCAGATCCGGACAAAAATATTCTAATCCAGTGTGATTCGGACTTGAAATATATTGATTATGTAACGGACGGTAACTGACAGTAATGGATGGTAACGGTTGATAATGTATCTAACGATCAACAGACAATTCAGTATACAAAAATAACTATAATGAATGGCAATGGACGTATAATGGATATGTAATGGACGGAACAGACGGTACCGGCTGGGATTAGATGGGTAACAGACGGGAACGGACAGGGAACGGACAGTAACGGATAATAACCACATACATCAGTCCAGCACAATTCGTTACAAGTTTTGTGCATGCTCAAAACTTGTAACTGATCGGGCCGGATATCAACAAATATGCAACAGACACACACCGGACTTTGCCGGTTATCAACAGACTTTGTTCCGTTTCAATCCGTTTCCTCGAACTGGTGACCCAAATTTAAAGTAAAGTAGGTCATTATGACCAGCGCAATATATTTATCATCCAAATATGGAAGAAACCCCAAACCCTTGCGCTGTGCAACTTTAATGAATGAATGCAATAAAAGAAACCTCTCCCTCTCTTCCTCTCTCCCCTCGCGCCCCTCCTCCCTCCTTCTTTGCCTCTCCCCCTCTCCCCATTTCCGTCTCTCTCTCTTTCACCCTTTCTCTTCATCTCCCCCTCTCCTTCTCTTCCTTTCTCATTCTCTCCCTCTGGCCCTCCCCCTCCTTCTGTCTTTCACTCTTTCTCTTCCTCTCAATCGCTCCTTCTCTCCCTCTCTCCTTCTCCCCCTCTCTCTTTCTCTCCCTCTCTCCTTCTCCCCCTCTCTCTTTCTCTCCCTCTCTCCTTCTCCCCCTCTCTCTTTCTCTCCCTCTCTCCTTCTCTCCCTCTCTCTTTCTCCCCCTCTCTCTTTCTCTCCCTCTCTCCTTCTCCTCTCTCTTTCTCTCCCTCTCTCCTTCTCTCCCTCTCTCTTTCTGTCCCTCTCTCTTTCTCTCCCTCTCCCTCTCTCCTTCTCTCCCTCTCTCTTTCTCTCCCTCTGTCCTTCCCTCCCTTCTTCTCTCTTTAACTTGTTCTCTTCCTCCCCCCTCTCTTTCTCTTCCTCTCTCTCTCCCTCTGTTCCTCCCTCCCTCTATCCCCCTTCTCACTCTTCCTTCTCTTCACTGTCACACCATCCCCGCACGGAGATAACTACCTCGGATCCAATATCATAGTAATGCACAAACACAAAGCAATATTAACACCAAATGCCAACTTTTAATGTATTTCTTTTAACTCAGTCAGTCAGGGATCGAACACAGAGCTATCCATGCTTGGACCAGGCAGTCTAACCATTATCCAATTGACTCGCTCGATTAGGGTTCAAACTCGCGACCAGCACTTGTTGGGGCCAGTTGTCGGCTCCCAATCGGTGTGGTCAACAGCAGGCATATATTACATAGTGAAGCTTATACCCCTGTCACACTACTACGTAACGAGCCAACGTGAGCCTAACGTGACGATTTTTCGTCATTACGTTGCCGTACGTTGGGTTACGTTATGATGACGTCATAATGACATTAGAGTGACGTCGAGCTACGTCATGTTACGTCGTGTTACGTCGGCGCGCGTCAAGGTTTTGAACCTGTTCAAAACTTTCGACGTATCTCGACGTGAAGCCGTTACGTCGGGATGACGTGACAATGACGTTAGGTAGACGTTCCGCGATCGTTATAGCAGCATAAATGACGTTAGAGTCACGTTATGTCACATCAGACCGACGGCCCGGGTGGGAGCAACGTGTGGCCAGCGTTTTGCACGTTACGGTCATGTTACGGTCACGTTACGGTCACGTTACGGTCACGTTACGGTCACGTTACGGTCACGGTTACGGTCACGTTACGGTCACGTTACGGTCACGTTACGGTCACGTTACGGTGGCATTACGGTGGCGTTACGGTCACGTTACGTCCACGTCGCACCCGTTACGGCGACGTTATGCTCACGTTACACTAACGCCCGGTCACGTCGCCAATTACCCCTCCCCCCTAACGTTGTCACATTACAGCTAAGGTCACGACGTACACCAACGTTACTTTCACGTTACGCTCACGTCCACAATTTGCATATTACGCCCATAACGTCGACGTAATATAATTATTTTCACGTTCTGCCTATGCTGACGTAGTCACGTCGTAGTGTGACAGGGGCATTACATTCGGTAGACATGATTTTGAATGACGTGACCGGACGTGGTGGCCGAATTGCTAGAGCCCAGGCTTCCCGTCTGAAAGGTCGGGAGTTCGCAACTAGGACGAGTCAAACCAATAACTTACACAATCGATACTTGTCGCTACCTAGCCTCGTGCTTGGCATTACTGGGATAGGGCAAATACTGGTTAGCTAAGCATCAAGATAATGTGACTGAATGGGAAATTGGGTACTGGAAGCCTGGTCTCCCAGTTTGGCAGAACTATAACGTCGCCATGAGTGCGCAGTGTCACACGTCGGTTTCGATCCTGATATGACCTTAGATGTTGCCAGGATGTAACACCCCAACAAACAAACATGACAGGAGGAATAAATAGCCTCGCTCTTTGAGTGGCATTGTTCTGCAAGGTTGGCTAGGTTGGCAAGGACTGGTTAGCTCAATATCATCAACATAATGCGACAGTTGGAAATTTGTGACGGTTCCGTCGGCCTGGTGTTCCAGTGAGGCACACTATAATGTCGTCATGCATGCGCACTGTCACAAGTCGGGGCATATCCTGAAATGACCATAGATGTTGCCAGGATCTAAAACCCTAACACACAAATAAACAAACTTGAAGCGGCTGTCACACCTCGCCTGATTGAGCAACTGACAGAATTGTCTAGTCCGGTGGTGATAAAGTAAGTATCAAAATGTTTTAAAATGTGTCAAAATGTTGCGCTATCAAGTCAATGGCTGCTGGACGAATGGACATGAAATGGACATAAAACGGACGAAACAGACTCAAACCAGACAAGAACCATAGATGTCACTCCGGCGGCATCCCTTCCTAGTTTTGTGCATGTTCAAAACTTGTACAGATACAAAACTGGACTTTGTTTGGTTTCTGTCCGTTTCCCTCAATCCGATGAGGTGTGACAGGGCCTTGACCGATGCTGGGCGATGAACAAAAAGCGTAGATGGCTGTGGGTCTATGAGGTACATTCCATAGTTCCGAATTCACACAGCATGTAGGTAATGTTGAATCGCGCCGTGTAACGATCGGTGTGTTGTCATGTACACGATATCGTGTAGAATGGAAGTTAGCCTTATAAGGCTAGGCTACCTTGAACATTATTACAGATAACCACCGACTGCTACAACTGGATGCCGGATACGCGTATCGCGTACGTGTATCACGTGAGGCTTTAATGTTATTCTTATGGAATCCAGCGGCTAGGAGCGCCACCTGGTGTCGTACTAGGTTGGTTGGTTGTTGGAGATTTACGTCCTGGCAACACCTGAGGTTTATGTCAGGACGGGTACCGACTTGTGGCAGTGTGCACTCACGGGTGGGATGTGGGATATGGGAGGTGGGAGGAGAGGGGGGAGATGGAGGGGAGATGTGGGGAAGAGGTGGGGGAGATGTGGGGGGAGCTGGAAGGCACTGGGGGAGCTTAAGGGAAAGGGGGAGGGGGAGGCCGACGGGAAAGCTGGAGGGGAGAGGTGTAGGGGAGAGGTGGAGTGGGTAGAGGGGGATGGAGGGGAGGTGGGCTGTGGTGAGTGGAAAGGGTGAGGGGGGGGAGGGAAGAGGAGGGGTGGACAGACGAAAAGTGTAGGGATTGTTAGAGAGCACGGAGAGGGCGGGACTGGGGTTCAGAGGGAAGAGATAGAGGTGGTTGGGGAGAAGGGAGGGGTAGGGATGCGTGGAGGGACAGGCGGGTGAAAAGGCAGGTGTGGGTGGGGTAGAGGAAAGGACAGGGGTGGACAGGGGAAAAGGAGAGGGAGAGGTGGGGCGAGAGGCCCAGAGGTGAGCGGGGAGTTGTCGGGAGGTGGCGAGCAGGATGAGGGAGTGAGTTGGCAGAGATGGGGCGGGGGCGGGAGGGAGAAGGGGGGGGGGGGGCAGCGCCACAAATCCAGGCAAGAATAGGCCCACCGGATCTGTGTCTGAATAGGTGGTGGGATGGAGGGTGGGGTGGGGGCGGGGCGGGGGCGGGGGCGGGGTCCGTGAAAGGCGAGGCGGGGGCGGCGATGAATGGGGGCGGGGCGGGGCGCTAGGGGTAGGAGAATGCCGCACCGCCTGTGCATTACGCACTGCCAACAATGCAACTCGGTGCCCTACATAATTGGATATATCAATTTCTGATGACCACTCCTCAACGCGTGGTATGTGGTGTAGTGAGCGAGAGAGAGGTAGTATTGGTGTGTCGGGGGTGGGAGCGAGGAGGGGGATGATGTGGGTGGGGGTGGGTGGGGTGGGGTAGGAGCGTTGTCTGGAGTGAGCCCCTCGCACGCTGGTTCCCCGGCTGCTTCATAGGCCATAACAATTAGACCATTGTAACGCGTCACAAAAGGCGACCAGCGCCAGTTGGGGTGAAGGGGCGTATTAACAGCTCACTGATCACTCCTGCCAACTTGCGCAACAGGAAGTAGAATTCCGCACGCCGAGAGGAAGCTAAATCCACTTCCGGTCGGGTGGCATCCTACGTTGTTTTTTTTGGTCCGTGTACTACTGGAAGCTAATAATGATAGCTATGATTATAATAATAATAATAATTATTATTATTGATAAATCTAATTAGGAGAACACGCAGCTCGGCGAATTTCTAGTAAGACAAACCACGACAGCCAGCCATCCACTCACACCTACTCACACCAGAACCAACCGGAAAGGCCTCGTTTTCGGCGTTGCTATGACTACTGGCGCTTTCTTTCCGACATGGCGCCGGCGGCGCTGGCTTGGAGTTGCCATGGCGACGGCCCGGATGTGGGTGGGTGGGATGGTGGGATTAATATTGACGCATGCGCAAAGCCGAATCCGTGATCAAAGTCAACAAGGCCCCCCCGAAGGTTATCTGGTTATCTATCTGTCTGATTCTAATCAGTACAGGATGCATACATCGTCAACATCGCTGTTAGCTTTGTCGTCTGTTTCTACCAAATGTCGTCTGCTTCTACCAAATGTCGCATACTTCTAACAAATGCTGATTGCTTCTACCAAATTTACTCTACTTCTAGGAAATGTTGTATGTTTCTTTTAAATGTTGTCTGACAGGATGCATACATCGTAAACATCGCTGTTAGCTTTGTCGTCTGCTTCTACCAAATGTCATATGCTTCTACCAAATGTCGCATACTTCTACCAAATGCTTCTACCAAATGTTGATTGCTTCTACAAAATTTAGTCTACTTCTAAGAAATGTTGTGTGTTCCTTATTAATGTCGTCTGATTCTACCAAATTTAGTCTACTTCTAAGAAATGTTGTGTGTTCCTTATAAATGTCGTCTGATTCTACCAAATATCGTCTGCTTCTATCAAATTTCGCCCGCCATCTACTCAATTTCCCCTGCTTCTGCACAATTTTGCCTGCTTCTTCCAGATGTCGTCTTCTTTCAACTACCGTCTACTCCTACAAAATATCGTATGCTCTCAATAAATGTCTTATGTTCACGCAAAATATCGTATGCTCTCACCGGTTGTCATATACTCTCACCAAATGTCATCTGCTGTGAAGGAAAGGTTACCCCAGCACCGCGTAAGTTACACTAAGCGTAGTCTGTTGGTTATATTTGGTAATCGAATGTTATAAATCCATGAAGGTAAGGTATTTGGGTTCGAGTTACCATGCTTACGCATGTCTGGGGAGGGGTTAATATTGACGCATGCACAAAACTGAATACATGATCAACATCAGCATGGATCTTGATTTATTATCACCACATTATACACACTTCTCAAGTGCAGTAGTATCTGTCTTCAATGGACAACTCTGTACTTAGACCAATATTGTCCTGATAATGATATAGCAGGTGTCCTCTCATCGGAGGGACAATCAAATGAAACAAAGCTGGTGTCCACAAATGGCAGTGGTTCGCCGATCACGTGAGTCGGTGAAGACAGGTGCCACTCTAGTGTGGTCAGGAATGTGTGCACTTACCAATATGGTAGGACACTGTACCGTAGACTGCTATACTACTTTATTATCGGAAAGAGTAGCCTATGTGGCACCAGCGGCTTTCCTCCAAAGAAATATATCAGAATGACCATATGTTTGACATCCAATAGCCGATAATATGAAAATCAATGTGCTCTAGAGGCATCGTTAAATAAAACAAGCTTCACTTTTACTATGATACTTTATGACATGCGCACTGCTGGGTAGGATTGTGACGTCACAATGAATACACACTATATCACAAGTTGGTAGGTATTTTAGTGGGGAAGCACCATGAAGTCACTATGAATATATTATGCACTATATCACAAGTCGGTAGGTATCCTAGTAGGGCAACACTATGAAGTCACCATGAGTGCACAATATATCACGAGTCAGTAGGTTTCCTAGTGAGACAAAACAATGACGTCACAATGAATACACACTATGTCACAAGTTGGTAGATATCATAGTCTGGCAGCACTATGAAGTCATCATGAGCACACAATATATCACCAGTCAGTAGGTATCCTAGTAGGGCAGCACTATGAAGTCACCATGAGTGCACAATATATCAAAGGTCAATAGGTATCCTAGTGGGGCAGCACTGTTAAGTCACTGCGTGAGTGAAAACTCTCCCTGATATGATCTCAAATGTTGCTAGGTCGTACAATCCGAAATCGCCCACACAAGGAGCAAACTTTCATAAAGAATAATATTACATTTTTGACCCCAAAAATACCTCCCCAAACCCCGATCACACTTATCTTAAAGTTGCACAGTCCGATGGTTTTGATTTTCTGTAATTTTTCTGTAATTTTTCTGAGATCAATATATTAAATTTATTGTTATAATTTACTTTACTTTAAATTGAAGTAACTTTTATTTAAAATGGCTAACTTTTGAGATATTTGAACTGGAAGCATGTCAAATTAGTTTTGACAAGCACGGCAAAACTCTTGACACCATAGACTTCAGCAGTAACAGGTTCTGTTAAATTGACTCAGTATTCCCTTCTATGTGACAACAAATGCTTAATAAGTGCATCAATATCTAAGTTAGATATGTAGGATCAAATCTAGATAATTGTTTTGGTTTTGTAAATGTTATACTCCATCGAACTATGCAGCTTTAAATGTCCATCCCGGTATCCAGGCCGTGGTTTTTGTTTGTTTGTTGTTGTTTTACGTCCTAGCAACATCTAAGGTCATAACAGGACGGGTACCGACTTGTGACAGTGCGCACTCATGGCAACTTTATAGTGCTGTCCCACTGGGAAACCAGGCCACCGGCACCATGACCTGGTATCCCACTCAGTCACATTATCCTGACACTGAGCACACCAGTCCTTGCCCTGTCCTAATAATGTCGAGTGCCTGGCTAGGAAGCCACAAGTATCAATTTTTAAGTCATTGGTTTGACTCGATCAGGGTTCGAACCCACGACCCCACGATCTACCAGCACGGGAGAAGGACGCTCTAACTCATTCGGCCATCCTGTCTGGTCCCGAGGGGCCATATGCATGACACGGTGTTAGCATCATGTGGTGTTAGCCAGTAACACCGGGTAGCTATCACCGCCATCGCGAAGTATGTGATGCCGTATGCACAGGTGCCTAAACGGTTCGTGTTAGCTAAACGTGCAGTTATTTATAGATTTGGGATATCCCCATGAGCCTGTTGCCGGCGAGCACCGCTATTTAACAATATCGCCGGCGGCGGCATTAATATCGGTTCGATTATTGGTTTAATTTGACCAAAATTCGGCTGCGGCCTTAATATCGCTTCGATTTCTGGTTTAATTTGGCCAAATTTCACTTTAAAAAAATGTTATTCTGTTGGCGGCGGCGTCCGGCGGCGGGGGCGATTTGTTTTGTTTACATTCGACACTATGAATATCGCCGCCGATGTAGCGGCGGCCTTAATATCGCTTCGATTTTAGGGTTAATTTGATGAAATTTCACTTATTGAGTATGTAATTCTGTTAAATATGAGATAGCATTGAATAGATTTGGGCCTAATATATTGCCGCCGATGCGACGGCGGTGGGTGGCGGCGGTGGTGGTGGCGGCGGCGGAGATTTGTTTTGTTGATATTCGACAGTATGAAGATCGCCGCCGATGTAGCGGTGGTGTTAATATTGCTTCGATTTTAGGGTTAATTTGATGAAATTTCACTTATTGAGTATGTAATTCTGTTAAATATGAGAGCATTGAATAGATTTGGGCCTATTCGATATCTAACACTGCCCTTAAACCTGCTACTGAGTGGTGTTAGTGTAGGCAATGTTAAACTCGCAGTGTTTCGTAACACTGCTCACTACATAGTGACTTTTCGCCGCTAAACAGAAATCCCATCCAAAACCAGTTTTGACCCGCTAACACCGCCCCAGGCCGTGGGAATATGCTGCATGGCCTGATACAGAAGTGTCAAGTACTGCATTATTCTGTCACGTTTTACAGTGCTCACTGTTTTTCCTTGCCTCACTGTTGACAGTGTGTCTTAGTTAATACGTGCAGAGTTCCTTTTTTAAATGATTTGAAGAGAACCTGGTTGGAACCCTGGTCGGCCTGAGGCGGCCGTAAGTCGCCGCATCGACCAGACCGTACGGCGACCGTACGGTTAGTTACGGTCGCAGTACAGTGACTACGTTTTTTTGCTAGCTGGAAGGTGTTGTGTTTTTTTTGTGTAATCGCAACGCTGCAGGCCGCAATCCTGACAATCCAGACTCCACAACACTGTACGATCACCTTTGTTGACATCAATGAAAAGGTCGTAAAATGAATATCAATACGGTAAAAAATTAATGTTTATGACTTTCTTTGTATATTAAATAGGTGTATAAATTCAACACAAACCATATGATTTGTGAAGAGATAAACTGCAGGCCGCAATGCCGTAACATTTGCATAAACTGCAATAAACACCGCAGACCACATCACCATACAGCACCCACAGCATTTGTGATCTAGTCATTAAATAAAATTGACTCGGTCTTCCCATCGATGCAGCAACAAATGCTTAAAGCTACATAGTCCGATGAAGCATCAAGTTTTCAAAACAAAAAAATTGACTACATATCTAACTTAGATATTGATGCACTTATTAAGTATTTGGTGGCACATAGAAGGGGATACTGAGACAATTTAATAGAATCAGTTACTGCTGAAGCCTGTGGTATCAGAGTTTTGATGTGCTTGCCAAAACTAATTTTACATGTTTGATTTTAAAATATCTCAAATCTTATCCATTTAAAATAAAAGTTAGTTCAACCTGAAATAAGGTAGATTTTAACGATCAATTTAATATATTTATCTCAGAAAAATGACCCAAACTCAAAACCATCGGACTGTGCAATTTTAAAGAATGCACCAGTATCTAAGTTGGATATAAAGAATCAACACTAGATACCGGTTTTGGTTTATAAAATGTGATACCTTCATTAGACTTAGCTTTAACATGAGAGGTTCCCTAAAGTGGAGGCATTAGGTACAGCAGAACTTCCGCTAATTGTGCTTGGGTATGGCTTCTCCGAAAACCTCAAATTTGGGGCGCATATCTAAAATATGGCAGAAGTGAACTTTTTCTTCTTTTTTTTTGGTGGTGGGTGTATTTATGCTGCCCATAATGGTTAAGTCTAATGACTTGTTTTCGCCACTAGACAATAATAGTCTTGTAACTCTCCTTCTTTTTATCACTTTCAGTTGTTGTGTAGGTGACTACTGCATGCATTCTTTCTCCGTTTGTAAGCATTCTCTCAGGCCCCCAAACCTCTGTGAGTTTGTTCGTTTTACAATTGGATAATTGTTTGGTTACCAATACTTAATTTCTCTGAATGTCTTCACCTTGCTGTGTTAGTGGTCAGTAGGTTTTGATTTTAAGTTTAAAGTTGACCTTTTGTATGTATCATACCTAGCATCTATACCCTCTAAAACTTTGAATTATCAGTGTATTTTCTATTTATTTATTTATCTATCTTTCCTTTTCTTTTCTAATTAATTTGATTTGTTGTCATTAGTCTAGCAGTGCATTTAGCTCTCTTTTGATTAATGTTTTATATGTTTCTATTGTCCCTGTACTTCCTTCTTCTACTCCCAGTGTATTCCATTCCCTTGCCTTCATGTACTCGGTACTCCTCTCATATGATCCTATATGTTTTACGGTAGGATGTTATTTCTGCACTGCTGACTTATTGTATATGTGCACCATAGAAGCCTCGCTTTGAGAGCAGCAGGTCAGCTGACGTGGAAACCTGGAGCCAGCTCCACCTTGTGAGGAAGGGTTGGGGTGGTGTGGGGGTGTGGGGATGATAGGACTATCATGGCAGCTGGTGAAAGGATACAGTGAAAGGGGGGTTTCAGGTGGGGTGCTCTCAGTGTTAGAGTTAAAGGCATGGTTCCCTCTGCACCTGTTGACATGTGTCTGAACACTGACCGCTCTGAATGGCTGTGTGTGGCAATGTGTTCGCACGCAGCTCGCCAGGGGGCGCGGTGTGTATATGTATGTGTCTATTATGTATGTGTATATATTATATATATATATGTATATATATGAGCCTGTCTCAAAAGGTGATAACTCTTCTTTTTTTTGTCCATTGCAACGATTTACACAAAACAGCACAGAAACGGTTACACTGAAAACACAAGGACATTTGCTTCTAAGCAATATGTATTCTATTGGGATTATGAAACACCATGTAAAAAACAAATCAGTTTATCCTGAGCGAATGCATAAGCAGATGGTATGTTGATCGTTACAATGGACAAAGTTTTGTCCCATATTGCTTAGCACCTTTTGAGATAGTCTCGTATGTGTGTATGTATATATCGGGAGTGGTGGCTGAATCGGCAGAGAGCAGGCCTTTCATGCGGGAGATCGGGAGTTCAATTCTCGGTCGAGTCAAAGCAATGACTTACAAAATTGATACTTGTCACTTCCTAGCCAATCACTCAGCGTTATTTGGATAGGGCAAGGGCTGGTTGGTTCAGTGTCAGGATAATGTGACTGCGTGGGATATCAGGTCATGGTGCTGGCAGTGGGGCAGCACTATAAAGTCACCATGAGTGCACACCATCACAAGTCTGAACTCATTCTGGTATGACCTTGGATGTTGCCAGGATGTAAAACTCCAACACCAACCAACCTATCTAGTGTAGTATATATGTAGTGCATGTATATATGCACATATCTATTATGCATGTGTGTACTTGTTATATAAATAAACATTGAATTTCTGAAAAAGCTGAACTGTATAGACTTATATGATTTTACCTTAGTTTGTGCACTTATATAAAAATCTTTACTCTTACGTAAGTAACAAATTTATAAAGTATTTTTTAGCCAATGGTTTTGTACTTCTCTGATGAGTGATATAGTTGGGGTTTTCATATAAATAACATTAAAATAAAGCAAAAACAACATCTCGCCACGAATATGGCCATAGGTGCCGGTGTAAAGATTTCAAATTCCACCCTGATTCAAGTTCCCCCCCGGGAACTTGAAACGTTTTCAAATTCATCCCAGGGGAATTTGAAAACGTTTTCAAGTTCCCTCCCTGGTTTTAACTTTCCCTCCCCCATTTTTGGGGAATTTTCTTTATTTTTGTTATTTTTTGATATTTAAGAAAATTGTTCATGACAAATCTAATAGTATTAATACACAGAGAATAGCATAATGGAAATTATTACTAGTACACCAAAACATATTTCACCCCAAATGACACAAAAAGTCTCCAAGATGACTAAGAACAAAATGTTATAGGTCTGAATTTTAAAATGTTTTTAAAGTTTTTAAAACAATTTTAAATTCCCATAGGGGGGAATTTGAAAATAGGGGGAGGAATCTGAAACTGCTTTTAATTTCCCCCCTGGGGAATCTGAAAACGTTTTTAATTTCCCCGGAGGAATTTAAAAACGTTTTCAGATTCCCGGGGTGAACTTGAAAAGGGGGGAAATTGAAATTGTTACACCGGCATGGCATAAAACCCTCACTCACTCACTCTTCCCTATCCAGTTCCCTCCTTCCCATTCCCATCCTTCCCAACCAACTGCTCCCACCACTCACGCAGCCAACCCTGATAACATTCACCTCCACCACTATCCGCCCACTCCCACTCTCCTTCACCACCTACCAAAACCTTCCTCCCCACACCTCTATACCATTCAACTAGTGCACTCAGTGACCCAGCTGGTGGGGGATCCAACAAACACTCAGCAATGTTTAAGTCAATGTAAAGCCTCATCAGGGATCCAATGTGAGGCCTCAGCAGGGATCCAACGTGAGGACTCAGCCGGGACCCAATGTGTGGCCTTAGTGGGGATCCAATGTAAGGCGTCAGCAGGGATCCAATCTATGGCCTCAGCAGGGATCCAATATAAGGCCTCAGTAGGGAGCCAATGTAAGGCCTCAGCAGGGATCCAATGTAAGGCCTCAGGAAGAATCCAATGTATGGCCTCAGTAGGGATCCAATAAAAGGCTTCAGCAAGGATCCAATGTAAGGCATCAGCAGGGATCCAAGGTATGGCCTCAGCAGGGATCGAATGTAAGGCCTCAGCAGGGATCGAATGTATGGCCTCAGGAGGGATCCAAGGTATGGCCTTGGGAGGGATCCAATGTATGGCCTCATCAGGGATCCAATGAAAGTCCTCAGGAGGCATCCGATGTATGGCCTCAGCAGGGATCCAATGTAAGGCCTCAGCAAGGATCCAATGTAAAGCCTCAGCAGGGATCCAATGTTTGGCCTCAGTAGGGATCCAATGTAAGGCCTCAGCAAGGATCCACTGTAAGTCCTCAGCAAGGATCAAATGTAAGGCATCAGCAGGGATCCAATGTAAGGTCTCAGCAAGGATCCAATGTAAGGCATCAGCAGGGATCCAATGTAAGACCTCAGCAGGATGCAATGTAAGGCCTCAAGAAGGATCCAATGTAAGGCCTCAGCAGGGATACTGGGCCGGAATCTAGTTAGGGTTCGCTGGGTCCCAGTTTCGGTATCCTGGAATACACATATTACGACCTATAAGGAGCTCGTAAATAACTTGTAAGATCTGATAAAACATTATGTAAGGATAGTTTTTTTTAGGTTTTACATTTTACTATCAGTAAATTTGGAACATAATTTGAATAAGGTAAATTTTGAGGATATCTGAAGTGAAAACATGCACAATAATTTTGGTGTGTACACCGAAAGGCTGGACCAAATAGGCTTGCCTGACTTGCAGTAGTGGCAGGTGCTATTAAATTGACTTAATTTTCTATCTATTTAGCAACGCCAGTACCTAAGTTGGATATGATGGCAAATGCCTAAGTTTCACAAATTGTATTATGTCATTAATTTATCCAACATCTTTTGGTTATTACATTTGTTGATTCAGTGGGGGAAATTTCAATAGCAGAGACTTTGGTCTTTCTCATTCTACATCTTGGCCGATCATAGGAACACAGAGCACTAGAGTCTATCTAGACAGTGGCAACTATACATCCTTATGCCTAGTACACACCTACCGTTTGTGCGCATCCACCTACCGTATACGATCTAAAACTGCCCATTTCGTGCACAAAAATCGCTAGGTGTGCGCTCCCGGTGCACACCTAGCGATTGCGATTCGCGAATAAAAACCCAGTTTTAAGGGCTAAACCGGGCCGATTACGATTGCGATTCGCGATTCGTAAAATGAATCGGCCCGTTTTCAGTTTTAAGCGGGTTGGGTCGAGTCGCGAGTTTTAGTGCGCGAATCGTATACGGTAGGTGTGTACCAGGCATTAAGTCATTGGGTTGACTCGGCCAGTGTTTAAATTCCATGACTTGCCACACTGGAAGCTGGCGCTCAACTTATTTGGCCAGCCCATATGTCCGACTGAGTGCCCATTATTATGGCATGCAATTCGCCGGTGAGGTTTTAGTAGCGCAGGCCAGAAGTGAGCCCCGCGTATGTGGGTGCGTGCGCACCCAGCAGTGCATGAGAAGCCTTTGACAGACTTGAATAGGTGGTGGTGAATACCTTATGTTTGTCATAGAGAGCACGCCGTCGTGTGGAGACCCCCCACCCCCACGTGAGGGGGTGGGGGTGGGGGGAGGGGAGTGGGAAGGAAGAAGTGGAGTTTGAAGAGGAGATGGGAGGGGAGGGAGGCGAAGGTAAGGTGGGGAAGGAGAAGGTGGGGAGGAATGGGAGGGAAGAAGTGGAGGTGGGAGGGGAGATGGGAGGGGAGGGAGGCGAAGGTAAGGCGCGGAAGGAGAAGGTGGGGAGGAATGGGAGGGAAGAAGTGGAGGTGGGAGGGGAGATGGGAGGGGAGGGAGGCGAAGGTCAGGCGCGGAAGGAGAAGGTGGGGAGGAATGGGAGGGAAGAAGTGGAGGTGGGAGGGGAGATGGGAGGGGAGGGAGGCGAAGGTCAGGCGGGGAAGGAGAAGGTGGGTGAAGATAAAGGGAGGAGGGCAATGAGTGGAGATAGGAAGAGCAGTGGGAGGGAAGGGCAGTGGGATGGAGGAATGCGAAGGAGAGGGAACATGTAGGTGAGCTGGGAGGTAGGGGAAGAGGAGCTGGACAGAAGGAGTGAGGGTGGAGAGAGGGAGGATGGGAGGAGGCAAGGAAGGAGAGAGGGAGGTGAGCCTGGAGAGAGGGAGGTGAGCGTGGGGAGAGGGCAGTGAGGGGGGAGAAAGGGAGGAGGTGAGGAAGGAGAGAGGGGGTGAGCGTGGAGAAAGGGAGGTGAGCTGGATAGAGGGAGGTGAGGTTGGAGAGAGAGAAAGCTGAAGGTGCAGGGAGGGTGGTGATATTGCAGAGAAAGATGTGAGAGTGAAGAGGGCGGTGAGGGTGGAGAGAGGGAGGTAAGACTGCATACATCATAGTGAGAGTGGAGAGATTTAAACCCAAACCAAGTCAAACCAATGACTTACAGATTTGATACTTGTCGCTACCTAGCCTAGCACTGGGCATTAATAGGATAGAGCGACGATTGGTTTGCTCAGTATCAGGACAATGTGAAGGAGTGATATATCAGATCATGGTACTGGTGACCTGGTCTCCCAGTCGGGCAGCACTATAAAGGCGCCATGAGCCCGCATTGTTACAAATCTGTAGGTATCCACACTGATCAAGCCCCCCAATAAACAAGTAAATAAACACTTTCTTCACACATATAAAGCAACCTCCGCCACTCATCCCCCCATCCCCCCAGCACCCCCCTCACCCAGCAGTGGCTTCTCTGGCCTGGCTTGGTTGGTTGTTGGAGTTTTATGTCCTGACAACATCTAATGTCATATCAGGACGGGTACCAACTTGTGACAGCGTGCACTCATGGTGACTGTATAGTGCTGCTCCACTGGGAAATCAGGCCACCAGCACCATCACCAGATATCCCACTCAGTCACATTATCCTCACAATGAATCCTTGCCCTATCCTATTAATATTGAGCGGCTGGCTAGGAGGCGACAAGTATCAATTTTTACGTCATTGGTTTGACTTGACCATGGTTCGAACCATTTGAATCCCACAATCTACCAAAACGGGAGAATGACGCTCAACTCATTTGGCCATCCGATCTGGTCCTTTTTAAAATGAAACATGTCGGTGTGTGCTGTATGTGAGGGTCCAGTTGGCGTGTCTTCTGGTCTAGGACACTTCGCCATTACCCACTTGGCATTGGTTGCAGTGAATGTCCCCCACCCCCTCTCAGCCCCTCCCTCCCCACCCCATCCCACCCCACCCCACCCCACCCCACCCCACCCCACCCAATTCCACCATCCCAAGCCCGATGATGTTATCCAAACGCATTGCAGCGAACGGCAGAACCGCAGCTAGAACGTCTAACCTCAATCCATCAATCAATCAACAATATGCATCAAGGCATTCATTAGTAAGCCTGTCCTCCTCATTCTAAAATGTTGTCTGCTTGGATTAAATGTCGCCTGGTCCAATCTGCTTGGAATAAATGTTCTCTGCTCCAATCTGCTTGGATAAAATGACATCGGCTCCAATCTGATTGTGATTAAATGTCATCTCCCCCAAGCTGCTTGGATTACATCTTGTCTGCTTCAATCTACTTGGATTAAATGTTGTCTGCTCCAATCTGCTTGGATTAAATGATGTCTGCTTCAATCTGCTTGGATTAAATGTTGTCTGCTCCAAACCTGCTTGGATTAAATGTCATCTGCTCCAATCTGCTTGGATTAAATGTTGTCTGCTCCAATCTGCTTAGATAAAATGTCATCTGCTCCAATCTGCTTATGATTAAATGTAATCTGCTCCAAGCTGCTTGGATTAAATGTTGTCTGCTCCAATATGCTTGGAATAACTGTTATCTGCATGAATTAAATGTCATCTGCTCCACTCTTACTTACTTACTTACACCTACCACCCAACTTTGGGCAATGGCCACAAACCAGGGCTCTTCAGTTATCCCAGTCCTGGGCCATCTTCTCCAGCTGTCTCCATGTATGGCCAGACCTCTTCACATCTGCCTCCAGGTCATGGTGCCAACTGTTTGTTGGGCTGCCTCTCTTCCTTTTCCCCTGTGGATTCCAGGAGAGGGCATGTCTTGCGGTGTTGGATGCAGGCTTGCGAAGGGTATGGCCAACCCATCTCCAGTGTCTCCGAAGGATCTCCTCCTCAACAGGCTGCTGTCCTGTTCGCTGCTATAGCTCCAGGTTACTGATGGCGTTTGGCCAGCGTACTCTTAGGATTCGTCTGAGACAGGTGTTGATAAAGGACTGGATTTTCTTCATGGTGGTGACCATTGTTCTCCAAGTCTCTGCACCATACAGAAGACCAGGCTTTATCATGGAGCAAAATATCCTGATCTTGGTGTTCCTAGGCAGCTCTGAGGATCCCCAGACATTCTTCAGCTGATAGAAAGCTGCCCTTGCCTTTCCAATCTGAACCCTCACATCAGCATCTGTCCCTCCCAGCCTGTTGACCACACTTCCAAGATAGGTAAAGCTTTCCACTTCCTCTAGTGCTTCTCCCTCTAGTCTGATGGGGGCTGTGTTGTTATTGTTAATTTTGAGGATTTTGCTCTTCCCTTTGTGTATAGTTGCTCCAATCTGCTTGGATTAAATGTCATCTGCTCCAATCTGCTTGGATAAAATGTCATCGGCTCCAATCTGCTTGGAATAAATGTTGTCTGCTCCAATCTGCTTGGAATAAATGTTGTCTGCTCCAATCTGCTTGGATTAAATGTTGTCTGCTCGCGGTGTAAGTTCAGTAAGACTCCTAATTTGCTAACTGAAATCTACATATTTCAGTCACTGGACTTCTAATGTGCATACGTTATGGGGCTGTCACACTATGACGCTTCTCGCCGGCGACCCGTCAACATGTGGTGTATTTGGGTGAAAATGGGTGAAATATCGAGATACGCTGGGAGCGCGATATGCGCGCGTCGGTACACGTCGGTACACTATGTTTGACGTTGACGGTCGGTGGAGAAAGTCGGCGCGCGTTATTGATCACTGAGTATTTTCAACATGTCAAAAACAACCCAACGACCACCAGCGTGCGCAAATATATGGGTAAGGACGTTAGGCGCGCGTCGCGCTGCGTTGGACGCGCGGAATAACGTTATGGGAACGCAGGAAGACGGCGCGCGCGGGAGGGTCGTTGCTCACATGTTGCGGCAAACTGGGCCGTTTTTGTTTTACGCCCTAGGAACATTTAAGGTTAAATGAAGACGTCACGCCAAACTTTTTTTTTTTTCCCCCCAGCGCATCGACACATGTTGGCTGCGCGCGCATAACGCGCCGCGCTGACGCCGATCTTTTCCCCCAAACCGCCGAAAAGTTTGACGTTTCTCGACACGCAAGATTTTATTTTCAACGCTGACGGGTCGCCGGGAGAAACGTCGTAGTGTGACAGCCCCATTACCTGTGGCATCATAAACAGCGTCGATCACATTCAGTGATATAATACATTTAGTGGCAATATCATGACTTTCTGTTGCAACACGCACCACGACATGAGTTCTCAGAGGTGAATATTAAGATTTCTCCAGAATTTGTAAGTCCCTTTTGCTCAAATGTCTTGAGACGTTGAGACCTCCACAAGCAAGAAGTTTTACCAACAGTGGGTGCTGGCAAGCTGGCACCCCCAAACTTAATTCGTGCCACTGCCACCAGAGAGCGCGTTGGTGGTGGAAATCCTCTATTGATCTAATATTTAGTTGGACTTGCACTTGGGTTTGGAGCAAGACAAAAAGGTCTTGCTCCAGGCTGTAAATGTGCAGTATTTGTTTGAAGCTGCCGTTAGACGAACGCTAGCGGTGAGTTTTTATACGGTGTTCGCAGAACCGCTTGTATGAGTGCCGCGACTGATTTGCATGCGCTTTTGTCTAACGTCAGGACCAATGGGAAGCCGGGTCCATTATCAAGAACAAAGGTGGAATAAGGCCCATTCACAAAGTCCATGCCAGCGATCGCCTGAGGTGAACTGCGTTTGTATGTGCTTTCTGTGCATTGCTTGCCTTGTCCCTGCCCGACATAATCCCATACCGAGGCGCACAGTGGGAAAGGGAGATTCACTGTGTGTTACTTTCAGGGCCGTATGCGGCAGGGACTGAATGGATACCTTCTACCACACCACCACCACCACCACCACCCTCACACACACCGCCACCCTCCAACCCCATACACACATAACCCTCACATTTTACTTTCAGTTGGAGGAACATTTATTTTAAATGGCTAACCTTTTGAGATATTTGAAGTGCGAACATATCAAATTAATTTTGGCAAGCACGCCAAAACTCTTGACACCATATGCTTCTGCAGTAACAGGTTCTATTAAATTGACTCAGTATTCCCTTCTATGTGGCAACAAATGCTGAATAAGTGCATCGATATAAGTTGGATATGGAGAATGAAATAGAGATAATCACTTTGGTTTTTTAGAAATGTTGATGATTCATCGGAATATGCCGCTTTAAGAAGGAAAGTAACATGACTATCTCAGGTTTTAATCTTTATATTTATTTCGGATTGAATATGTACATTGAAAGAAGACAGGAATTACTTTCTTCTCCATTTCTCTTATTGTTTCTTATTCTAACTGGCCTAAACATCCCTTATATAATATCTAATATATAATATATAGCACATTGAATAACAAAATTAATCTGTCCAACAATAATGGAAGACACTAACTGCAGTAGACCACATGTAGGTGGCGCTGTCTGTGGTATTAGGAAACTATCATCAACGTAGCATCAATGAGGATTTAACTATCCCTTGCTTATACTCCCATACTTCATTATACCACACATATATTATTGTATACGTCACAATTCGCGTGAAGCAGTGGTGTGTCTATAGCAAACCACGCCTAGAGTATTGAATCACTGGCTTGGACAAAAGAAGCAACTGAAATCAATCTACCCACTCCACGCAGCCCAGAAAGCTATGACGTA
This sequence comes from Branchipolynoe longqiensis, assembly GCA_030323885.1. Classification (NCBI taxonomy): domain Eukaryota; kingdom Metazoa; phylum Annelida; class Polychaeta; order Phyllodocida; family Polynoidae; genus Branchipolynoe; species Branchipolynoe longqiensis. Next base: position 40,529,138 of record CM059197.1, read on the forward strand.
TGACTCAACTTTCAACGACCCATTGAAATGAAGAATGCTGTGTATTGATATGCTGTCTGTTGACCTTTGACCCTGCCGCTGTTGTTGCGCAGACATCATGTAGTGTTTGGGGGTGGATTAGTGGGCTCGCATATCGGTGTGTCGGGAAGGGGGTTGAGTGGAGGAACGGTGTGGGGGTGTGGGGGTATGGGGGTGGGAGAGGGTTTGTGTGTGATGTGACGTGTGTGTGTATGTTATGGAGGTGGGTGGGTGGGGAAGTGTGTAAGGCTGGCATATGTGTGCGGAGGATAGGTGTTTGTGTGTAAGTGTATGCGTGAAACGATGTGGCTGCTGTGACTGTTTGTGAGTGTCCTACTGCCACGTGGGTGGTGCATGTTCGTGAGTAAGCGTGTGTGTGTAGTGATGTGGCTGTTTCTGACTATTTGTGAGTGTCATACTCCCAGACGTGTGGTATATATTTGTGTGTAAGTTCACATGTGTAGTGATGTGGCTGTTTCTGACAGTTTGTGTGTATCATACTGCCATGCATGTGGTATATGTTTGCGTGTAAGCATGTGTGTGTGTAGTGATGTGGCTGTTTCTGAAAGTTTGTGTGTGTCATACTGCCATGCATGTGGTATATGTTTGCGTGTAAGCATGTGTGTGTCGTGATGTGGCTGTTTCTGACAGTTTGTGTGTGCCATACTCCCACACGTGTGGTATATGCTTGTGTGTAAGTGCACGTGTCTAGTGATGTGGCTGTTTCTGACAGTTTGTATGTGCCATACTGCCACGTGTGTGGTGCATGTTCATGAGTAAGCATGTGTGTGTTGTAATGTGGCTATTTCTGACAGTTTGTGTGTATCATACTGCCATGCATGTGGTATATGTTTGTGTGTAAGCGTGTGAGTGTGTACTGATATGCCTGTTTCTGACTGTTTGTGATTTTATCTGTTTGTGTATATGGGTCGATCTCTGAAACTGGGCACCACATATTTGGTTTCCATATTATGATGGTGATAATTAATTCTTTTTTGGGGAGCAAGTCAAATAGTTGTTGTTTTTCTATGTGTGTTTAGTATGTTAGCAGTTAGCTGGTTAGCAATCTTACACATATTTAATCTACCCCACAAAATGTAGCAAAAGTATACTTGTATGATTTTAATGTGAAGTGAAAATGTGAAAAATTACATATCAGGATCATGCATTTACCCAAACATATATTCAACTTTAAAAAAATAATTTTGTTAGCTTAACTGTAATCTATCAAATCTTGCTTGAATTTGTTGTGTACATTAAAATGATGTTCTCGATGTATGTTTGATTTCTATGTTACATGGATGATATTAATAAATTTGTCAATTTGTATAAGATCAAAATCAAAAAGCGAAGTAACTTTGTTCCAATTCTCACATACATACAAAGTGTAAAACCATCATATGGACATGGGTTCTGTCATTATTTGTAATATTTTATGCTATTATTTAGAAGATTTACACTTTTGGTTTCTCTCTCACATATTAGTTCCCAGTTTCAGAGAATGACCCATATGTATGTTCTGGCTGGTTGGTTGAGTGTTTCCGAGTGTTTCTGGTTGGTTGGCTGTTGGGGTTTTGTGTCCTGGCAACATCGATGGTTATATCAGGACCGGAGTGTTTTCTGAGAATCGTGTTGTCTTGTGCTCACGTTGACCCTGATGTCACGCACCACTCGTACTATCCCTCGTCTCGGGGAAAGGGCGGAGCCGGAGGGGGAGAGCGGAGGGGGTGGGAGGGGGAGAGCGGAGGGGGGTGGGTGGGAGGGGGGAGGGGGGGAGAGCGGAGGGGGACGGGGAGCGGGGGGAAAGCGGATGGGGATGGGAGGGGAGATCGGAGTGGGAGGGGTGAGCGGAGGGTGGAGCGGGGGTGGGGGTGGGGGAGGGGGGAGAGCGGAGGCGTGGGAGGGGGGGGAGAGCGGACGGGGATGGGAGAGCGGAGGGGGCGGGGGGGAGAGCGGGAGGGGGGAGCGGTGGGGTAATGGGGAGAGCGGAGCGGGGTGGGAGGGGGAGAGCTGAGGGGGGGGGGGGGGGGAGAGCTGAGGGGGGGAGGGTGAGAGCGGAGGGAGAGGGGAGAGCGGAGGGGGGGAGGGTGAGAGCGCAGGGAGAGGGGGAGAGCGGAGAGGGGGGAGGGTGAGAGTGGAGGGAGAGGGGAGAGCGGATGGGGGAGGGTGAGAGTGGAGGGAGAGGGGAGAGCGGGGGGGGGGGGAGGGTGAGAGTGGAGGGAGAGGGGAGAAGCAGATGGGGATGGGGAGAGCGGAGGGGAGGGCAAAAGCTGAGGGGGGAGAGCGGAGGGGGAGAGCGGAGGGGGAAGGGGAGAGCGGATTGGATGGGGGAGAGTGTGGAGCGGGGGAGCGGGAGAGCTGAGGGGGAGGGGGAGAGCAGAGGGGTGAGCGGAGGAGGGAGGAGAGCGAAGGGGGGGGGGGGAATTGGAGTGGGGGTTCTGTCAGGAGGGACTCGGCTGTTCTCACCTTGCCTGGTTTACAGCATGATAATTTCCCTGTATCCACAAAGCAGCATGCCCGCCACCCGGCCGACACAGCCTGCAAATTGCTCCATTATGTGATGATGGTCTGAGGGGGTGGGCGTAGGGGTTGGGGTGGGGGTGGGGGGGTGGGCTTGTTCCAACACTACGATGGTGTCGGGGGGGGGGGGTGGAGGGAGGAGGGAGAGGAGCAGGGCTGGTTGGTTGTTGGAACTTTATGACCCAGCAACATCTAAGGTCATATCAATACGGGTACCGACTTGTGACAGTGCACACTCATGGCGACTTTATGCTGCTGCCCCACTGGGAGATCAGGGCGCTAGCACCATGACCTGCTATCCAGCTTAGTTACATTATCCTGACACTGAGCCAACCAGTCCTTGCCCTATCCTAATAATATCGAGCGCCTGGTTAGGAAGCGACAAGTATACATTTTTAAGTCATTGGTTTGACTCGACCAGGGTTCGAAAACGTGTGGGTTCGAACCCCACGATCTACCAAAGCGGGAGACGGACGCTCATCTCATTCGGCCAATCCGTCTGGCAGAGGAGCAAGGAGCTAGGAGGGGGGTGGCCAGGGAGGGGGGGGGGGGTTGTGACGTCACACTCAGGGGGCCGCAGAAGTAGAGTATGGGACCGGTGTTGTTGTGACGGATGGCGGAGTCTGGGGACAGTGGTGTCTGTCTTCAAAGGACAATGCTACATCCAAACCAATGTTGTCCTGACATAGCAGGTGTCCTGCCATTGGACGTCGACCACCTCTCCATTTATACTGATGGACCAAATCCGGGTGACTGCCACAGCAGTGTCATGTATAGTTCCCTGACACACACATCAACACACACTCACAACCAGCATCAAATTAAACAAAATATCTCGCTCCCAGGACAGTAAACCCTGCAAAGAGCACAATTAGTACTAGTACTAGTAGTAGTAGCGATGGCCTAGCCCCGCATCTCCCATGCCCTCTCCTTCCCTCTGCTTCCCCTCCGCCCCCCCGCCCTCTCCCCCGCTCGCCTCCCGCCTCCCACCCCGGCGCCTCGACTATCTCATCCCCGCCCCCCGCCCCGCCCGCGCCCCGCCCCGCCCCGCCCCGCCGTCCCGCCCCGCCCCGCCCCGCCCCGCCGCCCCGCCCCGCCCCGCCCCCGCCCCGCCCCGCCCCGCCCCGCCACCGCCCCGCCGCCCCCCCGCCCCGCCCCGCCCCGCCCCGCCCCGCCCGCCCCGCCCCGCCCCGCCCCGCCCCGCCCCGGCCGTCACAATGCCACGCGTATATCTATCTGTCCGTATACCTGGTCGCGCCCCGGGTCGCTCCCGCCATAAATCTCCCCGGGTTCGTGTCACTGTCAGCGGGCACAGTGGGGTCCGCATTCCCGCCCCCCCGCCACCCCAACACATACAACCTTCCTACTAGAACTACACAACCCCACGGCCCGCCCGCCCGCTCGCCGCCCGCCGCCCGCCACTCGCCGCCCGCCGCCCGCCGCCGCCCGCCCGCCCGCCGCCCGCCGCCCGCCGCCCGCCGCCCGCCGCCCCGCCGCCCGCCGCCCGCCCGCCCGCCGCCCGCCGCCCGCCGCCCGCCGCCCGCCGCCCGCCGCCCGCCGCCCGCCGCCCCGCCGCCCGCCAACACCAGGATGGGACAGTCCTGAGACATCATGGACACACTGTGTACAGACACACTTCACATCATACCAAACACACGTCACACATCACACATCACACATCACACACACCATGCAGCATATACCACACCCAGTACACCACACACGACACATCCCACACGACACATCACACACATCATGCACCATATTCCACACACTGTACACCACAACACACATCACAAGCCAGACATCACACACATCATGCACCATACACCGCATACAGTACACCACACACCACGTATCACACACATCATGCACCATATTCCACACACTATACACCACAACACACATCACAAGCCACACATCACACACATCATGCACCATATTCCACACACAACACACATCACACACCACACATCACACACATCATGCTCCATACATGACACACAGTACACCACACACCACACACATCATACACCATATACCTCATACAGTACACCACACATCACACATCACACACCACACACAACAAATAATACGCATCATGCACCATATTCCACACACTGTACACTGCAACACGCATCACATACCACACATCACACACATCATGTACCATATTCCACACACAGTACACCACACACCACACACCACACAACACACATCACACACATCATGCACCATATACCAAATACAGTACACCATACACCACACAATACACCACCCACATCATGCACCGTATACCGCATACTGTAACCACACACCACACCTCACACATCACACATCACACATCACACACAACATACACCACACCACACACATCACACCATATACCATGCACCACATCACACACAACACCATGTACTATATCACACACCACACACAACACACACCACACCATAGACCACATGCCACAACACTGCACCACACTTCACGCATGGCACACACCACACCATATATCACAGAAACCACACACACCACCATACACCACACACACCACACCCCATTATGCACCACACAAGACACACACCACACCACGCATCACACACACCACACAATACACACATCACACAATAAACACCAGACACTACTCACTACACACCATAAAGCACCATACACCATACAACCACATCACACACATCACCCACATCACACACCACACAGCACACACCACACACTACTCACTACACACCACAAAGCACCATACACCACACAACCACATCACATAGACCACACGTGGGTGTATGAACGGCTTGGGTGTATGAAGGGGGTGGGTGTGTAAATGGCGTGTGAAGGGCGTGTTTGTGTGAAGAGTGTAGGTGTGTGAAGGGTGTGGGTGTGTGAAGGGTGTGGATGTGTGAAGGATGTGGGTGTGTGAAGGGTGTGGGTGTGTGAAGGGTGTGGGTGTGTGAAGGGTGTGGGTGTGTGAAGGGTGTGGGTGTGTGAAGGGTGTGGGTGTGTGAAGGGTGTGGGTGTGTGAAGGATGTGGGTGTGTGAAGGGTGTGGGTGTGTGAAGGATGTGGGTGTGTGAAGGGTGTGGGTGTGTGAAGGGTGTGGGTGTGTGAAGGGTGTGGGTGTGTGAAGGGTGTGGGTGTGTGAAGGGTGTGGGTGTGTGAAGGGTGTGGGTGTGTGAAGGGTGTGGGTGTGTGAAGGGCGTGGGTGTATGTAGGGGCGTGGGTGTATGTAGGGGCGTGGGCGTATGTAGGGGCGTGGGCGTGTGAAGGGCGTGGGCGTATGTAGGGGCGTGGGCGTGTGAAGGGAGGGGGGTGTGAAGGGTAGGGTGTGTGAAGGGCGTGGGTGTGTGAATGGTGGGGGGTGGCTAGGTCATGGAGAGGTGTGGATGGTGGAGTGTCGAATGAAGGGTGTGTGTGTGTGTAAGGTATGTGTGAATGTTTGGTTGGTTGTTGGAGTTTTACGTCCTGGCAACATCTAAGGTCATATGAGGATGGGTACCGACTTGTGACTGTGCACTCATGTCGACTTTATATTGCTGACCCCCCGCACTGGGAGACCATGCTGCCATCACCATGATCTGATATCCCACTCAGTCACATTATCCTGACACTGAGCCATCCAGTCCTTGCCCTATCCTAATAATGCCGAGCGCCTAGCTAGTATCAATTTTGTAAGTCATTGGTTTGAGTCGACCAGGGTTCGAATGCCACGATCTTCCAAAGCGGGAGACGGACGCTCAACTCATTCGGCCTTCCCGTTTGGTTGGGTGGATGGTATATGGGTGTGTAGGGAGGGGGACGGTAGGAGGGTGTGAGGATTGTATGTGTGGTGGGAGGAGAAGGGAGAAGGGAAGTGTAGGGTGTGTGTGTGTGTGTGTGGAGCAGTCCGTGAAAGGAGTGTCGCGAGTGTGTGTGTTTAGAACTAGAAGCACGGGTGCGGGGTGGTGAGGGGCGGGAGTGTGGGGCGGGGCGGGAGTGTGGGGCGGGGCGGGGCGTGGCGGGGCGTGGCGGGGCGGGGCGGGGCGGGAGCGTGGGGCTGGGAGGGGTGAGGAGCAGGAGTGTGGGGCGGGCAGGGGTGAGGAGAGGAGTTGGTGGGGGGAGGGGTGTGGAGAGGGAGTGTGGGGCGGGGAGGGCTGGGGAGAGGAGTTGGTGGGGGTGAGGGGTGAGGAGACGCAGGGTGGGGCGGGCAGGGGTGAGGAGAGGAGTTGCTGGGGGGAGGGGTGAGGAGAGGGAGTGTGGGGCGGGGAGGGCTGGGAAGAGGAGTTGGTGGGGGTGAGGGGTGAGGAGAGGGAGTGTGGGGCGGGGAGGGGTGAGGAGAGGAGTTGATGGGGGGAGGGGTGAGGAGAGGGAGTGTGGGGCGGGGAGGGCTCAGGAGAGGTGTTGATGGGGGTGAGGGGTGAGGAGAGGGAGTGTGGGGCGGGGTGGGTTGGGTAGCGGGAGCGTGGGGCGGGAAGGGGTGAGGAGAGGGGCAGTGGGGCGGGGAGTGTGAGGAGAGGGGGCGTGGGGCGGGGAGGGGGTGGGGGTGAGGAGAAGGGGCTTGGGGCGGGGAGGAGAGGAGTGGGGCTGGGAGGGGTGGGGCGATGCCTGCGCTTTGTAACCGTGAAAGCCTGCAAAGAATACTCGCACTGAAAGCGAGGGCAGAAGCGCGGGAACCAGCAGCAATGGGCGATCCCCGGAAAGACGTCAACAATGTGGTGCCCTCTGTGAAAGGCTGCCATGAAAGCATGAACTTTCCCGCACTCAAAGGCGGCCCGCTTTGAATAAAGGCTCGGCGCGCCGGTCCCAGCCAGCCACATACACATGTACACACGTATACACACACACGCCACATATACACACAAGCGCGCACAGCCTCTATAGGCGCATGAAAGGAACCAGCCGAGACAGTGTAGCAGTTCCGGTTTCGCTGGTATCCCCGGCGGGCGGGTGGGAGTGGGGAGGGGAGGGGGAGGGCGAAGGGGGAAAGGTGGTGGGAGGAAGGGAGATGGGGGGAGGGGATGTGGAAGGGGGAGGGGGAGGGGATGGGAGGAACGGGATGGGAGGAGAGGATGGGGTGATGGGGGGGGGTGGTATGGGGGAGGGGAGAAGGGGAGTGGGTGGGGGAAGGTGGTTTGGGGGAAGGGAATTGGACAAGACTCATTTTCAATTGGCCACTTTTATTTACTGTCGCCATTTCTACAGGTTCACCATGTGACATGTCATATGTGATCTGCGATGATATGTGATGTGTGATGTGATATATGATGTGTAACATATGATGTGTGATATGTGGTGCGTGACGTGTGATGTGTGCCCTGTGATGTATAATGTGTAACTTGCAACATGTGATGTGTGATATACAATGCATGGTGTGTGGTGTGTGCCATGTCAAGTGTGGTGTGTGATGTGTGGTGTGTGATGTATGATGTGTGATGTGTGCCCTGTGATATATGATGTGTAACTTGTAACATGTGAGGCGTGATATACAATGCATGGCATGTGGTGTGACAGTGAGAAAAACCTACAAGATATTGTGAATAGAATCAATAAAGCTGGAATACTATTCAACATGCAGATGAATGCCAGGAAGACCAAAACAATGGTTATAAGTAAAAAGACAGAGAAACCAAATATCAATATAACCATAGATGGCACAAACATAGAACAAGTATCCGAATTCATATATCTCGGACAAAAGATTACAAATGATGGGAGATGTGAGAAAGAAATTAAGAGAAGGATAACAATAGCCTGAACAACATTCTCCAAAATGAATAGAGTGTTAACATCAAGTAAGATATTAATACATAACAAGGAAGCGTATTCTTCAGTGTTATGTGTGGTCTACTCTAATGTATGGGGCTGAGACATGGACAATCTCTAAGAAAATGTACAAACGTTTAGCAGCATTTGAGATGTGGACTTATCGAAGGATGATGAAAATATCATGGACAAAGAAGATCACCAACAAAGAAGTTCTCAGAAAAATTAAAAATAAGAAACGCTTGTTTGCCACTATACAGACAAAGAAATTTATTTATTTTGGCCACATCATTTGTCAGAGTTCAATATGCCATACATTGATGGAAGGGAAGGTGAATTGCAGCAGAGGGAGAGGGAGACCAAGAACATCATGGTTTACAAATATTTCACAGTGGACAGGCTTGAATTATTCACAGACTATCAGAACAGCACACCATCGGGACAAGTGGAGAACCATTGCATCCAACCCTCGACTAGAGGATGGAACTATTGATTGATTGATATTGCCAAATGTGTATCTAATTATGGTAAAATATATCTCATAAAACCTGAGTAAATTTACAAGAGGTATTACAGTTCCTATCCATGGGATAATTAGTTATTTCGGAGACATGATGGCGTTCTCATAGTCATACATAATTAAGTTCCACTTCGAACATTAGATTTCATTAATCCCCCCCCCCAATTAAATAACATCATTAATGTCTCAATCAATATTTTTTATTTTCGGTATTTGATATCAAGGTACTATTAAGAATCTGAGACGAAGTGAAAAAGGACTGCCCAGACTCGGGATCGAAATTCCAAAGGGCGTGATGAGGGATGTTTTTTGGGGTGTTTTTTTGTTGTTTTCTTCTAGAATCCACAGTTGATTGAAGATTTATACTGCATATCATGGCTAAGTCTGAATAGACTTGTTTTCACCATTAGACAGTTTGTCGATAGAAAGCCCGAGCCTACGCTTTTACCAACCCAAGGGATTTTTAACCTCCCACACAACATAGACATGGTATGAGAGCAACCAGCCTTGGATGATGCTGTAAGTTGTACACAGCGGTGGAAATCCAAAGTGGCAGAGGTGGGGGCATGGGGAATCGAACCACCAACCTTCAGATTAGGAGTCCGACCTAGAAAAAAGTCAGACACTCTAACCACTCTGCCACAGAGAACAGTGAGCGTAAGATATTGGCCGAAGCCAGTCCTGTTATTGGTGCATACATGGGAATGTGGTCGGAATTGGCTGAGATAAAGTCTCACCTTAGTTTGTTTGTTGTTGTTTTACATCCTAGCAACATCTAAGGTCATATCAGGATGGGTACCGACTTGTGACAGTGTGCCCTCATGGCGACTTTATAGTGCTGTCTCACTCGGAGACCAGACCGCCAGCACGATGACCTGATATCCCATTCAGTCACATTGTCCTGACACAGAGCAAACCAGTCTTTGCCCTATCCTAATATTTTGCCGAGCGCCTGGCTAGGAAGCAACAAGTATCAATATTTACGTCATTGGTTTGACTCGACCAGGGTTCGAACCACACAAACCCATGGGTTCGGATCCCCCGATCTCCCAAAACAGGAGAAGGACGCTCACCTCATTCGGCCATCTGGTCTCACCTTAAGAAGAGAGATGAATGTGCATATTTGTTTATTGGTTGTACTGACTTGTGAGCGTGTACACTGAATGGAGCTTTTTATTGCTGCACCACAGGGATACAGGACCACACATACTGTGATCTGACATCCCATGTAGTCCCACTATCCTAATAATGAACAAACTAATCCCCACCCTATCCTATTAACAATGCTGAGTGCCAAGTGCCAGGCTAGGTAGCGATAGGTATCAACTTTGTAAGTCGTTAGATTGACTCCGTGGTATGTTCAAACTCACGACCTCCCACAGGGGAAACTAGCCAGCGCTCTTAGTGATTCAGCCATCGCATCCGGTACATGGCAACTTCCGGTGGACTGGCCTATTAAATACGCCTGTGCACTGACATCCATATGACCTCCTCTCTGAATAATGAGTTTCTATTTTCTATTTATCTATTTTTGTTATTATCCCCACAGAGTGATCGTCGTTTCTACGGGGACTACCTGGATTTCGGCACGGCGGCCGTGGTTTGGAGGTGAGTGCAAACTGCGTTAACTAACTAATTAATGCCCGGCACACACTCGCCGATAACCGCACTTGAGACCACGCGCGTGTATCGGGAACCAGATTGGGATGACTAAAAAATTATGCTAGGTACACACCTACCGTATACGATTCGCGCACTAAAAATCGCGATCCGACCCGACCCGCTTAAAACTGAAAACGGGCCGATTCATTTTTCGAATCGCGAATCGCAATCGTAAGGAAGCAGTTTTAGCCCTAAAAAGTCACGAATCGCAATCGGTAGGTGTGCTAGGGGAGTGCACACCTCACGATTTTTGGGCAGTTTTAGATCATATACAGTAGGTGGGTGCGGAAAAACGGTAGGTGTGTACCTAGCATAAGCGTGACTCTTAAATAGACGCTTTTCGCAGAGAATGCGTGTTGTGATTGTGATGCTTTAAAGCTGAAAAGTCCGATTGGTTGGTTGTTGGAGTTTTCCGTCCTGGCAACATCTATGGTCATATCAGGACGGGTACCAATATAGCAGTGTGCACTCATAGCGACTTTATAGTACTGCCCCATTTGGAGACCAGGCGGCCCACTGGAAGACCAGGCCACCAGCGTCGTGACCTGATATCCCAGTCAGTCACAATATCCTGACACTGAGTGAACCAGTCCTTGCCCTATCATAATAATGCCAAGCACCTGGATAGGAAGCAACAATTATAGATTTTTTTAGTCATTGATTTGATGCAACCAGGGTTCGAACCCGTGGGTTCGAATCCCACGAACTACCACAGCGGGAGTCGGACGCTCAACTTATTCGGCCATCCCGTCTGGTCACGTGATATTAGGTCATGGTGTCATCAGCACTATTACGTGGGTGCAGATAGTTACTAGTGGATGTAGACAGTTACTAGTGGGTGTGGATAGTTACTAGTGGGTATGGATAGTTACTAGTGAATGTGGATAGTTACTAGTGGGGCAGATAGTTACTAGTGGATGTGGACAGTTACTAGTGGATGTGGATAGTTACTAGGGGGTGTGGATAGTTACTAGTGGGTGTGGATAGTTACTAGTGGATGTCAATAGTTAATAGTGGATAGATACTAGTGGAGGTGGATAGTTACTAGTGGGTGCAGATAGTTACTAGTGGATGGAGACAGTTACTAGTGGGTGTGGATAGTTACTAGTGGGTGTGGATAGTTACTCATGAATGTGGATAGTTACTAGTGGGGGCATATAGTTACTAGTGGATGTGGACAGTTACTAGTGGATGTGGATAGTTACTAGTGGATGTGAATAGTTACTAGTGGATGTGGATAGTTACTAGTGGATGTGGATAGTTACTAGTGGATGTGGATAGTTACTAGTGGATGTGGATAGTTACTAGTGGGTGTGGATAGTTACTAGTGGGTGTGGATAGTTACTACTGGTTGTGGATAGTTACTAGTGGATGTGGATAGTTACTAGTGGATGTGGATAGTTACTAGTAGGTGTGGATAGTTACTAGTGGATGTGGATAGTTATTAGTGGGTGTGGATAGTTACTAGTGGATGTGGATAGTTACTAGTGGATGTGGAGAGTTACTAATGGATGTGGATAGTCACTAGTGGGTGCGGATAGTTACTAATGGATGTGGATAGTTGCTAGTGGATGTGGATAGTTACTAGTGGGTGCAGAGAGTTACTAGTGGATGTGGATAGTTGCTAGTGGATGTGGATAGTTACTAGTGGGTGCGGATAGTTACTAGTGGATGTGGATACTTACTAGTGGGTGTGGATAGTTACTAGTGAATGTGGATAGTTACTAGTCGGTGCAGATAGTTACTAGTGGATGTGGATAGTTACTCGTGGATGTGGAGAGTTACTAGATGATCTGGAGAATTGTTGGATGGGATGGTTTGTATTGAATGCGGGGAGAATAGACGAGTTCGTAATTTCGACTGCACATGCGCTGAAAACGCCGTCAACAGCCAAACAAATGATGAAATTCTCGTTATTGTAACGTTACCATGTTTCCTATGTTTCTGAATTTGATACGATTATGTAGTGGTCTGCACTGACCTCTCAGGCAAAGAGCCACATAGACAGGTAGGTATGGGTAGTGTGGTTATATCAGGGAGTCTAGGTGGTGTAACACTGGCTCGGAATGCAAAGAGATGTGGGTTCGAGTCCCGCTCTAGGCGCAATATTTCCCATTTTCATCACCCCCACGACAATTACATTACCATCCTTCACATATTATTATATTAGTATTATTAGTGGACTGCATTTCATATATATTATTTAGTAAACCCTCATTAGAATGCTATCAGTACAACTTAAGCATAGTTACTCCCCTTACTGTAGATAGATAGTTATCACCTCACACATGATTGCTAGTGACAGTCCCACAGAACACAACACACACCTGACAACACAGCATCTTAGTAGAGAATCAATCCATCCTTTAATTATCATCACTTTGGTAATATCTGGTAGTACAACAATATCTGATTGGAGAGTGTATGGGAACCTGCTTCTGATTGGCTGTCCTCCCATTGGCTACAGGGCCCCACACATACATGATTTACAGCCCCAGATAGAGGTGGGAGAGAACCCCCCCCCCACACACACACCCGCACCCACCCACACACACTAACCTGTGCGCTGGCTGGAGACATCCTTATCTGCCTGTGTTAACCCTCTGCCTGTTGAGTCCCTGTACTTCCCATAACCCTTTCTTGTATCTTGCCAAAATGAGTTTGCCTATCTGCTTATATGTGCTGTGCAAAACTTCTGCATTTCTTTTAATTTTGAATAACTTCGAAGAATTTGGCATAAAAATGGATTCACCCATGCAAGATAATAACATAATTAATATATTTAAGACACAACTATCCATAATTAAGAATTTTGAGCTAAGAAACTTGCAATTCCACAGAAAATGGTCACTTTACTTGGGTTGATATTCACATCACCATTTTAAATTCTTGTTCTAAATTTTAAAATGTCAAATAGGTCAATAGAAACTTGTTTCAAAGAAATATGTAACCAATGTCGGATCAATCCTATATATTCCCTAGCCTTACGGATGTTATTAACCATAGGATATAAATAAAAACTTTAATAAAATAAATAAAACTGACTCTGGCTGTAGTTCTAGCACTAGGCTCAGTGACCAGATTTGTCTAGATCTAAATGCAGATGGTAAAAGACGTTCCGATTACTTTGATGTAAATGCAATGCTAGATAAAACGATTCACATCTTATTGTATTATATATATATTTTAAATTAATATTCTACCTTTTAAACAGTAGCTTAAATGTGCTGAAACTAACAGATTCCATAGCTGCACTCACTGCTTCAATATGAACCATGTGCTTCACGCAGGTTTGTTTTGCTTTTACGCATCCCACAATGCACCACGCGACTGGAATTACAAGCCCGTCTATAGATGGTTTTCAGGAACTGCCATTTTTATTTGTTTTATAAAATATATTAGGTTGATTATTATAATTTACTTTAATTTAGTCGAAGTAGTTTATTTTAATGGCTTCACCATGGAGATACTGACACTCAAACACATTTGAATAAGTTCTGTTGATTTTTTTGGCCCTGCACCAACAATTTTTACACTGCACACAGTATGCATGACCTTTTTGCTAAAATAAAACAATATAGTTTACTAAATAAATTCTATCAATTATTAATAAAACCTTTATTTTGTTACGGGAATTTGTTTCCCTTGGCCACAAATATATAATTGTGAGCTTTTTAATTTGATGAGTGTCTATTGGTACATAATTGATTGTCTGCTTTTACATGTAAAAGCAATCTCTTGAACAAAAAACAAAAATTTCTCACCATGAATATGTCCTATGCTGCCGACACGGCGTAGAGCAACGACCAATCAATCAAAAACCATGGAGATATTTAAAGAAAAAATATGCTTAATTAATTTGGGCATATGCAGAGAAATGCTGGGCAGCATAGGCTTCAGCAGTAACAGGTTCTATTAAATTGACTTAGTAGTCCTTATAATGCAACAACACATGCTTAATGCCTATTTAAACAAAATAATTTTTTTAATTTAAAAAAAAAATGTTATTGAGGCTGTATTTATACTATCCATATCATATAAGCCCGGGTACCCAGGCTTGTTTTCAATGCTGGCCAGTTGCATTGTTGGTGTTATCTTACCACACAGTAGCTGCTGATAAGGTATTTGATTGCCTGCATTTCAGTAGCAGATAGATAATTGGTTGGTACGGTTAGTAGCCTCTGTTAGTTTTTTTTAATTTTCTTGGCATATATGTATTTGACTTTGTTCTACTCTTATTACTAGACTAGCCTACTCCTATTTACATATCATAGGCTTGTACGTAGCTGTGTGGTGTGGATAGTTACTAGTGGATGTGGAGAGTATGTAGGATTGATACACGATGAAGGAGGAACAGGGGCGGGGGTGAAGAAAAACATTTTATTTACTCAAGAATATAATGAACAATGACAATGACAAGGAAATAAGCGAGGAACAACTCGATACAATGACAAAAAGGAACAAGGTATATGAAAGGGGGGTCACATCCATGAGAGGACCTGCCGGCGAGGCGAGGCCACTAGAGTCAAGGGGGAGGGAGAAGCCCCGAAGAGCCCTCCACCCTAGGGAGAGAAAGGGAAGAAAAGGAAGAGAAGGAAAAGGTATGGGTGGGTGGGTGGAAAAAGGAGGCAGCTGGAGGAGGGCAGGAGGCGGAGTGGCTGGAGGCTTGCTTGCTTGCTTGCTTGGGGTTGTTTGTAACCTTACGACGGTTACTGGTTGCAGAACTGCAACATTATAGAGAGGCTCCGATAAATCGGCCCAATCATTGGTTGAAGACTAATCTTCAGTATGGATGGTTGTAGAAGCTGGGGACATCTTTACAACATTGTAACAGTGAAGCTTTAGGGCGGCCCCAAATCTCTTCAGTCCGGCGGTAGTAGAGCATTTGTATCCAGTAGACAGCAGCAAGGGTTTCGAGGAAGGGTGGGTAAAGATAGGTGGAGTGGTGGTTCCAGCAACGAGAACAAAGCGAGAGAAACGTAAAGGTACAGGGCCCCACCCAAGCACACAACTCCCCTGGTCAGGGTGAGGAGTATGCCTGGGAGAAAAAAAAGGGTAGAGTCTAGGAAAGAGAAAAGAGGAGAGTTGACTCAAAGGACCGTTTCTATTTGCTCTATGGTGACCAGCCGACGAGCCAAAGACACGGACAGAGTAAGAGTAGAAAGTGAAAATGCTGGCGGGCTTCCCCTCCTGGAACTCTTTTCAGACATGTCAAGGAGGAGCAAGGCCAGCGGAGAGGAGATAGAGAGGCTGGCGGCAGCAGCGGGCGGGCTTATAAGGGCCGAGCCGGGGGGGGGGGGGGGTGACGTAATAGTAACTTTATCACCCGGAGGGCAGGGGGGTGGGGGCGGGGTCGTTCTCCTCCGCCGCGAATCAAGCGCAATGCGAGCATTACGACCAAATCTAGGTAAGGGCTTTGGTTTTAAAATGTTGATGCCATCATTGGATTATGCAGACTAACATCTAGAGTGAGTAGGCTATGTAATATATGCATAAAGGCATCCAGGCACGTGTGGAGAACAAAGGAATGCCGGTGGTTCAGGACCCTGGACGGTGAATAAAGCGTTCAGTATCCAGAAGTCAAAGTGTTCAGATGTTGTACCTTTACAGGCTACACCAGAAAATAGCAAATGTAACAGAGACACATAATTCAAAAGATGTTAGTAAATAATAGACATTCCACCCGAAACCTTGTCATAATTAAGGTGTCATCATGCATATACAGTAAAACCTCTCTAACCGACCTCTCCCACATATCGACCACTCCCATATATCGATCGCTTTATTTAGGTCCCAACAGTATTGTAACCATATTCTAACTCCCTAAATCTCCCACCTCCCTAAATGGACCACTTAAAGTCTGTCCAAGATAGGTTGTTTTAGAGAGGTTTTACTATACAGTATAACCCCGTGAAACCAAACGTGAAGGGGCCCTAGAAATTTGTTTGGATTAACCGATCATTGGTTTAACCAAGCTTTGGTTTCGACTTTGACTTGGCTTTGGCAAAAATACAGGTGCATTATGAATGCAATATACATTATATGTGGACACTTTGATTATTGTATTTTCTATGTATATACAATATAACCCAGTTAAACCAAGCTCAGGTAAACCAAACGATCGGTTAAGCCTAACTTTTTTCAGTGGTCCGGCAAAATACTACAAATTTATCATATAAAAAAGTCTCAGATGACCTTATAACCACATGAAAGTTTGGTTTAACCATGCCGGAAGTGGCCTGGGGCCCGAAAATTTTGTTTGGATTAACCGATAGTTTGGATTAGCCGACTTTGGTTTAACCAACTTTTTATATGATAAATGGAAGTATTTTGCCGGGCCTTTGACAAAATTTGGATTAACCGATTGTTTGGTTTAACCGAGCTTGGTTTAACTGGGTTGTGCTATATATATATATATATATATATATGACTGTTTGGTCGAGGATTGCTAAGATATGAATTTTATTTCATTAAAGGCATAGCACATCATAAGACTTATCCTAATAAATTGCCCACAACACAAACACATATAGAAAGGCCCTTCCACCTACAAGCAAGCAAACAATCAAGCGTCTAAATTATTTGATTATATAGGCGATTTGTTATGCCTAGTACACACCTCCCATATAGGATTCGCGCACTAAAACCGGTGACTTGACCCGACCCGCTTAAAACTGAAAACGGGCCGATTCGTTTTTCGAATCGCGAATCGCAATCGTAATCGCCCGGTTTTAGCCCTAAAACTGAGGTTTTATGCGTGAATCGCAATCGCTAGGTGTGCGCGGGGAGAGCACACCTTGCGATTTTTGTGTGCGAAACGCGTAGTTTTAGATCGTATATGGTAGGTGGGTGTGCACAAACGGTAGGTGTGTACCAGGCATTAGTAATCCACATCGTAGTCTCACGCGTATCGAGAGGTCGCTGAGGGTTGTACTACTTGTAAGGGCCTGACACATTAACCATTCATCCCCTCCTATTTCTTATTTTCCCTTTCAATCATTCCTTTAACCGCAGACAACAAAATATTGTTGTTTGCATTTTTTTAAAGGCACAGAGCAAATTTATGTCGATTGTCAGACATTTAGCAAATTGTGCTAATAAATAGATTTGAAACCAGACATGATGGCCGGATGAGTTGAGCGTCCGCCTCCATTTCTGATAGGTCGTGGGATTCGAATCCATGAGTTCGGACCCTGGCAGAGTCAAACCAATGACTTAAAAATTGATACTCGTCGCTACCTAGCCTGATGCTCCAGCAATACTAGGATAGGGCAAGGAGCAGTGGAATGAGGAAGACCTATTGTCTGTGATTGAAATTTGTCCTCCTTCGTCAATTAATGTACCCCAAAAAAGACAAAAAAAGGTGGGGGCGGCAGGGGGTGGAGGGAAGAAGAAAATGGCCACCATAACAGTTTGATTTGTTGTTAAAGGTGTATTGAATGTTTGTTTTTGTTGTTGCTGTTGTGAACAGTTAGTAGGTGGAGTTGATGTAGGCTTTGAATGGACTGCACTCGGCTGACATTGCCTCCACACACATTGCCTTTCATTCGCTGCAGAACACTGGTATTGTGAGAGAAGGCTCAGACCGCCGCCAAGTCAGTCGTCTGCCCTGTGTGGCAACGCACGGAACACACAGCGCCCACTCGCTCCAGCGACCATCCATTGAATTACATTTTTTAAAATTTTTTTTTAAAGATCAAGTTTTAACTGTCATATTCAGATTCGTTTCGTTAAGAGCATTCTTTTGAAATCCAGGTATGTATGTATGTGGGCTGGATTTGGTTAATTTTAACCGGAATACATATACATATATGTATATAAATATATAGGTTTAGTTAATCGTAATCGGTATATATATATATAAACAGTCGTCCCCTGGAAACAGAAATAACAAAAGACAATTTAAATTTAAAATCCGTCCTGCTGAGCGGGAGCAGCAGTGGTAGTGACCAGGCGCAGCTGGTATCATGCAGTCATGAGCCACTCACAGATGGCAGTGCAGTGGTGGATGCAGGGACTAAGCTAGGCATAGCAGGTTGGGTAGTAGTAACTCAATGAATAGGAGTGGGTACTAGCTAAGTCACATGACATTCAGGTGTAGAGTAAATAGAGGGGGAGAACTGCTCGGTGGTAGTGTCCTTGTTTATATTCCCATAATAGATTATAGAGCATGTATACCCGGCCACCCGGATATATGTATACCCGGCCACCCGGATACCAGCTGCATCTGGTCACTACCGCTGCCAGACCCGCTTGGATGGTCAGATTTTAAATTATATATATATGCATATTATGATACAAATATATATATATACATACACAAATATATGCTGATATAGGGGGAAGCCCGGTGGCTCCTCCTCCCCGAGTATTTGGGGAACCCTGATTAGTGAGGGTCAAATAGTTGTTGAATATAAAAAAGATTTTGATTTTAAGTACATACACTAGAGCATAGAAATATATTATGAAGGATATAATAATATACTATGGTAACAGTAAAAAAAAGTTATATAAGTAGTAAAACAATACTGAAAACAAATGCAATAAATTAATCATGGGAAATAAATTTATGATAACAATTCCTTTCTTTAAAAAAATGTAATAATGAGTTGTGGATGGATTCCATCACACCCTCATTACCAAAAACATGATCTAACCGGCTCTAGGTGAGGATACCCCACCAAAATATGACTACTATAATATAGCATCAAGCTATACCGGACAAGGTGGCCGAATCGGTAGAGCGCCGGATTCCCATGTGGAAGGTCAGGAGTTTGAATCCCAGCTGAGTCAAACCGATGACTTTTAGAATTGATACATGTCGCTTACGTAGGCTGGTGCTTGGCATTAATAGGATAGGAGAAGGATTAGTTCTCACAGTATCAGGATAATGTGACTGTGTGGGATATCGGGTCATGATGCCGGCAGCCTGATTTCCCAGTGGGGCAGCACTATGAAGTCGCCATGAGTGCCCACTATCAATCCTGATATGACCTTAGATGTTGCGAGGATGTAAAACTCCAACAACCAATCACCCATAGCATAGCATCAGGGAATAATGAATGTGGGTGAACCCAGATGTTGCTAGAATAACAACCCCTCCCACCCCCAGTGGGGCAGCACTATGAAGTCGCCATGAGTGTCCACTGTCAATCCTGATATGACCTTACATGTTGCGAAGATGTAAAACTCCAACAATCAATCATCTATAATCTAGCATCAGGATATAATGAATGTGGGTGAACCCAGATGTTGCTAGAATAACCCCCCCCCCAAAAAAAACACAACAAAAACCCACAAAAAAACAACAACAAACAAACCTACCGACCTTTCGGTACACCCTACTGTCTGACCATCCTAGACATTTTTTTGTTGTTGGTAAATATGTTTATTCTGCTGAATAAGTCTTTGTCCACATTTTGCGGAGTCTCGCACTGTTGGTGGTGCGTTATTGGTTGTGGCGTGATTTCTACAGACTCCCACTCGCAAACAGCTGTCCGATGAACGCCCCTAGCGGTAATCTTAGTAATAAGGCATGCAGGTACCTTGCACCCCTATAGAGGCACCTTGAGGTGAGCCGGGCGACGGCGGTGGTGGCTGTGTCGGGGGGTGGGGGGAGGGGGTTAGTGAGTTGTGAGTGCGTGGGGTGGGGTGGGGAGGGGTGGGGGATGTGAGGGTGAATAAGGCTCGTATGCAACAAAGTTCTCGAATCTGGGGGGGGGGGGGTGGATTTGAATGGAAACCACACCCTCTCACCATTCTCTCCCTTCCTTTTCCTCTCTTCCATTCTCTCTCCCTTTCTCTCTCTTTGTACAACATATGCAGCACACATAACAATTTGTACAACATATACACCATGCAACCCTTTGTACAACATATACACCATGCAACACTTTGTACAACATATGCACCACCCAACACTTTGTACAACATATACACTATGTATAACACATTGTACAATATATGCACCACACACAACACTTTGTGCAACACATACACACTATGTATAATACTTTGTACAATATATGCACCACACACAATACTTTGTACAACATGTACACCACACACAACACTTTGTATAACATATACACACAACACTTTGTATAACATATACACTACGTATAACACTTTGTATAATATATGCACCACACACAACACTTTGTACAACATGTACACCACACACAACACTTTGTATAACATGTACACTACGTATAACACTTTGTATATTATATGCACCACACACAACACTTTGTACAACATATACACTACGTATAACACTTTGTATATTATATGCACCACACACAACACTTTGTACAACATGTACACCACACACAACACTTTGTATAACATGCACACTACATATGAGGCTCTGTTTAACCTACACACCACACACAACACTTTGTACAACATGTACACCACACACAACACTTTGTACAACATGTACTCTACGTATAACACTTTGTACAATATATGCATCCCACACAACACTTTGCACAACATGTACACCACACACAACACTTTGTACAACATGCATACCACACAACATGTTGTACAACATATACACTACGTATAACACTTTGTATAATATATACACCACACACAATACTTTGTACAACATGTACCCCACACACAACACTTTGTGCAACATATACACACAACACTTTGTATAACATATACACTACGTATAACACTTTGTATAATATATACACCACACACAACACTTTGTACAACATGTACACCACACAACACTGTGTACAACATATAGACTATGTATAACACTTTGTATAATATATACACCACACACAACACTTTGTATAACATGTACACTGCATATAAGGATTTGTTTAACATACACACCACACACACCACTTTGGCCAACACATGCATCACACAACACTTTGTACAACATATACACAAAATATAACACTTTGTACAATATATGCACCACACACAACACTCTGTACAACATATGCTCCACACACAACACGGTGTGAAACATATACACCACATGCAACATGTTGTACAAGATATACACCCCACAACCCTTTATACAACATATACACTACATATAACACTGTGTGCAACATATACACCACACACAGCACTTTGTACAACATATACACCACACACAACACTTTGTATAACATATACACTACATATACCATTTTGCTTAATATATAGACCACGCACAACACTTTTACAACATATAGACCACACACAACACATTTACAACATATAGACCACACACAACACTTTATACAACATATATACTACACATACCTCTTTGTTTAACATATAGACCACACACAACACTTTGTACAACCTATGCACCACACACAACACTTTGTAAAACATATACACCACACACAACACTTTGTATAAAATATAAACTACATATAACATTTTGTTTAACATATAGACTACACACCACACTTTGTACAACATATACACCACACACATATGCACTACACATACCACTCTGTGCAACATATGCACTACACATAACACGTTGTACAACATATACACCCACAACACCCCACACAAGTCACTCTGTACCAGCCGAGTGAAACCAATAACTTACAAAATTGATACTTGTCACTCCCTTGCCTGGTGCTCGGCATTAATATGGTAGGACACGGACTGTTTAGCACAGTATCAGGATAATGTAGCTGTGTGGGATATTGGATCATGGTGTCGGTGGCCTGGTCTCCTAATATGGCAGCACTAAAAAGTCACCATTAGTGCGCACTGTCACAAGTCGGTACCCGTCTCGTGATATGACATTAGATCTTGACAGGACGTAAAACTCCACCAACCAACCAATCAACAAGTGGGTAACCTTAGATGTTTTTAGGACGTAAAACAACAACAACAAACAAGAAAACTCACTCTGTTCAGCATTCACCTCCACGCCCTCCAACCTGCCCTCAGCCCCACCCCACCCCACCCCATCCCCACCCCACCCCACCCCACCCCACCCCACCGCACACCACCCCACCCCACCCCGCCCCACACCACCACGCCCCACACCACCACATACCGGCGTACATGTCACCAGCCTGTCGCGCAGAGAACTGGAAATCGTGTGAAAAGGAGAAAGCCCTCACGCATAGGGACTTCATGAAAAGGTCGTGGCGGCAGGAGTCGTGTCGGCGCGCCGCCCCTGGGCACCTTATCTGTGAGGGTGGGTGTCGGGCGCCTGTGTACATCAGGCAGGCCCACTTCACCCCGATCATTCCTGCCCCAAATCAAGGGCATGGCAGCCTAACTACCGCGCGCAATGCAATGGTCTAGTTTTCTTTTATTAATCATGTTGGCTGTTGGGGGTTTTCCGTCCTGGCAACATCTAAGGTCATATCAGGATGGGTACCGACTTGTGACAGTGCACACTTATGATGACTTTATAGTGCTGCCCCACTGTGAAATCAGGCCACCGGCGCCATGACCCAATGTACTACTGAGTGACATTATCCTGACACTGAACTAATCACTCCCTGCCCTATCCTAATAATGCCGAGTGCCAGGCTAGGAAGCCACTTGCATAACTTTTATAAGTCATTGGTTTGAGTCGACTGGGAATCGAACTCCCGACCTTACACATGGGAAGCCTGTGCTCTACCGATTCGGCTACTGCGTAAGGTTGTCTTTTAATCATGACCTTCGTTGATTAAGCAGGGGGAATTTCAAACACCAGGCAATTTGGTCTTCCTCATTCCACTGCCCTTTGTCCTACCCAAAGACCCTATAATACTAAGATGGCTCACTCAGCCTGTACTTTGTAATCAAAATGATCAAACCCACCACTTGGTGCGCTGGCTGTTCTCTTGGTTAAACAGGTGCTATATTATATGTATAAATGTATATATGAATGTGAAAGATGTGTGATGACGGTGATGATGCTGATGATGATGTGTATTTGTTCATAGCAATTTCATATTGATGTGTATTCATACTTACCTATCTCATGTATAAGATAATTGTATGTGTCTACATGTGAAACACCAACCAGCAGCCGGGCTGATCAAACCCACCACAAGGTGGCACTGCAAAATTTACATTACCATGGGAGAGATAGGGAGTGAGCTGTCTTAGTATTATAGGGTCTTTGTCCTACCCCATGAATGCTGAGCGCCAGACTAGGTCACGACAAGTATGGTTTTAAAGCCATTTGTTTGACTCCATCAGGTTTTTGAAACTGGGATGCCGCTACCTCTCAGATGGGATGTAGGCACTCAACTCAAACGCTGACTGAGTCAAAGTGATGACATAAAAAGGAATACCTGTCAGGACGTAGCCTGGCACTCGGAATTCTAGAATAAGGCAATGAACTGTGGAATGAGGAAGATCAATTGTCCGAGATTGAAACTCCCCCCCCCCCTCCCGCTTAATCAACTTTGTAAATAAAAAAAGTACCCTAGGTAGCAACACATCAGTTTGGGGTTTGACTCGGCCGGGGATTGATCCTACGACGTCCTAGGTGAGATATGAAGGCTCTACCGAGTCAGCCATCTCGCCCGAAGGTACATTCAAACAGAATCATCTCTGAATAGTTAAAGTTGCAAAGTCCGATGGTTTTGAATTTCGGTATTTTTTTCTGAGATAAATATATGAGATCGATCA